>OY755175.1:0-123061 GCA_963576735.1 Bedellia somnulentella | reverse complement strand
GATGAAACGTAAGCAATCTTTATATGGTACGTTTGAAAACAGACTTTCTACATCCAGAGAAACGAGCTTGGCATTGCAAGGAAGAACAACATCCTTTATTTTGTCAATAAGATCCAAACTGTTTTTTAAAGTGAAAATCGGATTAAAATTAGTCTTAGCTTTCAAAATGGCGTTAAGTTGTTTTGCTAAATTGTATGCCGGCGCAGCTACATAAGAAACAACAGGACGGATCGGAATATTATCTTTGTGAATTTTTGGCAAACCGTAAAGAATTTTAATCTAAGACTAATTTTAATCCGATTTTCACTTTAAAAAACAGTTTGGATCTTATTGACAAAATAAAGGATACTAATATTAATAAATTTCTTCGCTTATAAAGGATGTTAATAAATAAAGGATGTTGTTCTTCCTTGCAATGCCCAGCTCGTTTCTCTGGATGTAGAAAGTCTGTTTTCAAACGTACCATATAAAGATTGCTTACGTTTCATCTCAGAATTCATGGTAACTCAGCGACTACATCCGGAGGAAAGATGCCAGCTATCAAGGCTTACTTCCATCTGTATGCAGCAAAATTATTTCATGTTTGATAATTATTTCTACCAACAGAGAGAAGGTCTGGCAATGGGTTCTCCATTGAGTCCCTTGATGGCTGACATTTTTATGGATAATTTTGAGCGTAACAACATTGTTGGGAGGAGTAATATACTTTATTACTATAGATATGTCGATGACATAATTGTATGCTGGACAGGTACATATAGGCAGCTCGATAGTTTCGTTCAAATTTTAAATAGAATACATCCTAAAATTAAATTCAAGTAAGAGAAGGAACAGGACGGATCTCTCAATTTCCTCGATCTTAAAATAACAAGTTCAGGAAATAAGCATGTTTTTGAGATTTATAGAAAGCCTACACAGACTGATACAGTAATCCCCGCATCTTCTTGCCATCCTTGGCAACACAAGCTTGCAGCTTTTCATTGCTATGTACACCGTTTGCTAACAGTTCCATTATCACCTTCTAATTACAATAAAGAATTAAGTACTATTTACCAAATAGCTGTTGCAAACGGTTACACCAAGCAATTAATAGACAGACTAATTACAAGAAAACGGACCAACATGGTGAACAGACTCTTATATGTTATACCACCTGAAAAACTGGACCGCATGAAGTCCAGTCTCACCTATGTTGGTCCGATTTCTGAAAAGATTTCAAAGACGCTTAAAGGGTTTGGTATTAAAGTTGCGTTCAGAACAAACAATAGTTTGAAACGTTATTTATGTAATCAAAAAGAGAAATTAGATAAACACAGACAATCTGGTGTTTACAAAATTGTTTGTCCTGAATGCAACAGCGTCTATATTGGGCAAACTGGTAGAAGTTTTCTAACAAGATACGGGGAGCACGTGGCAGCATTCAGAAACGACCATCCAGAAAGGTCTCACTTTGCGAAACATCTATTGGATACTGGACACGTTCTCCTCGATAATCATAATCTGGAGATTTTACATACTTGTAATAAGGGATTAAGATTATGTCTTTTAGAGAAACTTGAAATCTCCAGATATGATAATGATAATTCCGTTGCACTGCTGAATGAACAGCTGGGCTACACCGTTTCCCCACTTTTGACAATGTTTTCCAATAATATAGTCACTCGTCATTGATGTTCTTTGGGTGGGGGAGTGGGGAGCCTGGCCTATAAATATAACCGCAAAATCGTATGACCGGCACTCGGTGGTCAGCTGCCGAACTGTCTACTAACTGCTCGTCAATGACTCGTGTTGAGTCGAAACGCGTCGCATGTTTGTGATTGCCTGTGGTTTTCGCTTGCGGGTGTGTGTGTGGTGCATTGTCTGCTTTTCGATTTCTTGTAAGTGGAAGGGCGGGCGGTGCACAGTGCATGTTGCATGAAGACTGCAGGTATTATTTAGCGGAATTAAGCGAAGAAATTTATTAATATTAGTATTGCTATGGATTTCCGCAAAGTAACGCCTGATTCAATCCAATATCTTAAATCGGTCAGCATAACCGAACAGGCACGATTATACATTAAACTAACGAAGCTCCATCGAGTGGCGGTCCAAAACGTGTGTTTCAATCAGCGGTGCAAACAATTAAATATAATACCGGATTACATTCACATTAACACTCGTAGCAATAGTCGTGCCGCGTCTGTTGCATTGGACAAAGCGCGAAAAATTTGGCTTAATGAGGAATCGCGTCATTGGTTTACAGTTCGCGACAATTTAAAATTACACCTTAAAGTTTTACATTCTGAACTATCGTTCTCATTACACCAAATTGAGTTTGATCTTCTTGACCAGAAAGCTAGAGATCTGGCTTCTCAGGTGGCTCATAGTAAATACATTATCCAGTGCAACAAGATTCGGAGACTAACACAAAATCGTTTTAGTGCTTCTTCTAACAACAGCAATGTTCAATCTCACGATTTTGGCCCTCGCGTTAAGAATTTGACCGATACACAGTTTTCTCCTAGTGAAATTGCGTTGTTGGAAAAACGATTAAAACATAACATAACGCCCTGTTTAAATACTAAATCTTTAGAAACTTTGGCGGTGGATGCGGAAGTTGCTGTAGTCACTAACAAAAGGGATGGCATTGTTAAGAGTCTCGTAGCCAACGATATCAAAAATTCGTTGCCTATTCAGAATACCTGTAATTCAGGTTCAGAGTTGGCCACGATGAAGTCAATTAAGCGGAGGTTAGATTCTAACGATCTTGTTCTAACCAAAGCTGATAAAGGTAGTACAATTGTCATCCTGAGTCGCGATTTATATACAGAGAAGGTTAACAATGTCATCCTAGGGGACGATTTTGTTCGACTTGGGTCGGATCCTACTAAGAAGTATGCCTCGGAGTTAAAGAGAGCAATCTCAGAATCATCCTATGTATTTTCAAACCCCGACAATGAGAAGGACAAGATCGTTCCTATGAATCCATTACCCCCAATTCTTTACGGTTTGCCAAAAATTCACAAAGATAATATTCCGATCCGTCCTGTTGTTTCTTATGTAGCTGCGCCGGCATACAATTTAGCAAAACAACTTAACGCCATTTTGAAAGCTAAGACTAATTTTAATCCGATTTTCACTTTAAAAAACAGTTTGGATCTTATTGACAAAATAAAGGATGTTGTTCTTCCTTGCAATGCCAAGCTCGTTTCTCTGGATGTAGAAAGTCTGTTTTCAAACGTACCATATAAAGATTGCTTACGTTTCATCTCAGAATTCATGGTAACTCAGCGACTACATCCGGAGGAAAGATGCCAGCTATCAAGGCTTACTTCCATCTGTATGCAGCAAAATTATTTCATGTTTGATAATTATTTCTACCAACAGAGAGAAGGTCTGGAAATGGGTTCTCCATTGAGTCCCTTGATGGCTGACATTTTTATGGATAATTTTGAGCGTAACAACATTGTTGGGAGGAGTAATATACTTTATTACTATAGATATGTCGATGACATAATTGTATGCTGGACAGGTACATATAGGCAGCTCGATAGTTTCGTTCAAATTTTAAATAGAATACATCCTAAAATTAAATTCAAGTTAGAGAAGGAACAGGACGGATCTCTCAATTTCCTCGATCTTAAAATAACAAGGTCAGGAAATAAGCATGTTTTTGAGATTTATAGAAAGCCTACACAGACTGATACAGTAATCCCCGCATCTTCTTGCCATCCTTGGCAACACAAGCTTGCAGCTTTTCATTGCTATGTACACCGTTTGCTAACAGTTCCATTATCACCTTCTAATTACAATAAAGAATTAAGTACTATTTACCAAATAGCTGTTGCAAACGGTTACACCAAGCAATTAATAGACAGACTAATTACAAGAAAACGGACCAACATGGTGAACAGACTCTTATATGTTATACCACCTGAAAAACTGGACCGCATGAAGTCCAGTCTCACCTATGTTGGTCCGATTTCTGAAAAGATTTCAAAGACGCTTAAAGGGTTTGGTATTAAAGTTGCGTTCAGAACAAACAATAGTTTGAAACGTTATTTATGTAATCAAAAAGAGAAATTAGATAAACACAGACAATCTGGTGTTTACAAAATTGTTTGTCCTGAATGCAACAGCGTCTATATTGGGCAAACTGGTAGAAGTTTTCTAACAAGATACGGGGAGCACGTGGCAGCATTCAGAAACGACCATCCAGAAAGGTCTCACTTTGCGAAACATCTATTGGATACTGGACACGTTCTCCTCGATAATCATAATCTGGAGATTTTACATACTTGTAATAAGGGATTAAGATTATGTCTTTTAGAGAAACTTGAAATCTCCAGATATGATAATGGTAATTCCGTTGCACTGCTGAATGAACAGCTGGGCTACACCGTTTCCCCACTTTTGACAATGTTTTCCAATAATATAGTCACTCGTCATTGATGTTCTTTGGGTGGGGGAGTGGGGAGCCTGGCCTATAAATATAACCGCAAAATCGTATGACCGGCACTCGGTGGTCAGCTGCCGAACTGTCTACTAACTGCTCGTCAATGACTCGTGTTGAGTCGAAACGCGTCGCATGTTTGTGATTGCCTGTGGTTTTCGCTTGCGGGTGTGTGTGTGGTGCATTGTCTGCTTTTCGATTTCTTGTAAGTGGAAGGGCGGGCGGTGCACAGTGCATGTTGCATGAAGACTGCAGGTATTATTTAGTGGAATTAAGCGAAGAAATTTATTAATATTAGTATTCAGCTTTAGTATGATATTGATCAGAATGAGAAACTTACAAGATCTTTAATTTCATCGCCGTTATTTTAAAATTATTTTCTATCATTGAATACACAGTTTTATTGAATAATATAAGTCATAAACAGTTTAGAAAAAGCAACCAATGAATCGTGTGTACCTATCCAGTGACTTGGGCTGGAACATACAATAATTTATACATGCTAAGTAAATAAGTAGAAAGAATACCGTAACGCACTTGACTGAATTGTTGTTGTGCATGTGACATTCTTACATATAATGAGCTTGCTCCGAATAAGGTGATTGCACTCTTCAGACAAACCGTGGCTACTCTGATCATCAGGTGACAAAATAAACGAGCTATTCAGAAGTATTAGTAGTTCTACCACCCCTGCAGCGATAAAAAACAAAAAACTGTAATAAGTATACATACATATATATACTCACGGCTATAAATCCCTAGAAGGGGTAGCCAGATCTAAGGAATTAGAAATTCCTCAGCCACTTTTGGAAAATTGAGTGGGGAAAAGAAATAATAATAATTATAAAAAGGATGAAATAATATATAAGTATGAAATAATCATATTTAAGAACAACTATAAGCAACTTTTACAAAATGAGCATTAACATGGGTCTGAAACAAACAGTTTGAAACAGGTTTAGTTAGCATTCCCTTACTAATATAAGTAACAATTATTCACTGAAACGGAATCTAATGTTTGTCAAAGGAAAGTTCTAATTAAATCGGGGAAACTTGTACGACATGAAGCTTATACTCGTAGTTTTAAACAGTTAAGGCTTGGATACTCGACTAGAATGACACACGGACTCGTGAGGCGACGACGTGCATGCTAAGCTGACCTCCATGCTGATACCCCAAGATCTGCGTTGACTTTGGGTGAGGAATAGGTTCGATTAACATTATTGAATTTTGTACTAATCAAATTATTTACATTATGTGTGGAGAACTTTTTTTTTACATAAATAGTTTAGTAACTTTTGTAATGATAATTCAAATGGTGACTTTAACTATACCGCATCTTCTTTAGGAGGTTTAAAAGGAAAGGATAGTAAAATAGAAGATCAGTGGCTTGGACTACTACTATAGATAAGGTAAAGCCGTTCTAAACCAATTGTTTTGTTAATGAAATAGAACTCATGACAAGTCTTAGTGTCTGTCACACTTTTTTTGATAGAATCTCAAATCGTGATCCTTACTGCCGTCATTTTAAGTAACTTTATCTATTATATAGGATATATTTCCTTAAATCAACTAAAATTTTGAATATATTCTTTGTTTGAATAAAGAATATGAAGAGAGATTTATAAAGAAGTGAAACAGGAAGTACCTCATTGTCACTCCTAATTTGTAAAATAATCTTCAGCGTTCAAAACCACACATCGGTCGGATCCGGCCGGACGGCATACAAGATCGGGTTTAATGGCTTAGATTCTATTCAGAATTAGGGTTTCAAAGTAAATTTATGTCCGTAGGCATATAACAGAGGGTTTATTGCTTCTGGTTTCTGGAGTCTGAAATACAGGTAGCTCCGTAATTGATTTCCAACTTGGCAATTCAATAGTTCCCGGCTTAATTGGTGATTTAGCATTGTTGGTATGGTAGTAAAGTGATGCGAGACATAATAGCGCGCGCTATAACTCTTGTGTAATACGTTGTCTGTTAACACTTTGCACGCTTCTACGCGACGCTCGTCTTTCAGTTGTTCCTATCTACTTATAGTCAAGAATGTCAAAGTTTGGACCATAAGAATATTCAACAACTTTTGGTGAAAAGGGGTAGAGATTAAGTTTTGACATACTTATTTTTTTATATTCTGAAGCTCTGGCTAGCCCTTCTAGGGATTTATAGCTAAGAGTTGGTTTATTTCATGATAGCTCAGTGGATAGAACACTGCTTTCGTGAAAACGATGAGTGCGGGAAAACATCGTGAGGAAACCCACATGGCTAAGTTGTACATTGCCATTAGACAGTGTATTAGTACAAAACGGCGATTGATTACACTATCCAAACAAAACGTTGGTACTTTGGTCACATTGAGCAGACGAGCCTCGGTCCCATAACAGTGCTCAACATCTCACGTCTGGAGCCCAGTAGGACTACTAACTTCAAATCCAACTGGCTCCAGGTTCCCGCAGTCCACGAGAAGATTTTGCTAGGAGAGAATTTTTGGCCTGAGGGAATAGTGTTCCGGCGCTTCAGGGCTGCGCGTCAGAAATCAAAGCCTCTGCCTACCAAGTTGTAAAATACTAACATAGACTAAGTTTACTAATATTATATGGACCTTGTTGTCTGATAATAAATGATTTATTTTATTTGAACAGTAATTCACAGGTGTCAATTTCACGTGATGTTCAGTAGTATTAGAACCTCCGCCAACCCCTTCAGGGATATCGTCGTATATATGACGTGAACGTTTAAGTCTGAGTTTGAGAATAGGTACATATGGTATAAGATCCCGCTGCTAAATCACTACGTTCATTACGTATTGAGTCAAACACACATAAGTTTAACATAAGTTTATGAATAGGAGAATACGAGTACACTGACAAGACGCACAGCCAGGCAAAAGTGGCCGCAAGCAATTTTCAATTTAATTAATGATTATTATTTTTCGAAGATAAATTTCGTTCACTTGTTTTCGAAATATAATAACATCCCCATCATAGCAATGTATATGTCGTGGCCATATCGTAGATTTCAACACATCGTGAAATGATCGATCATTTCATGAAATAGTCGTATTTCATGAAATGTTCAACTGTTTATGGGCCACATCGTGATGTGGCTTGGGCAGATCAATGATAAGAAATCGTTTCTCGATATGGCCAACCAAACGCGCGGCCTCTTCATGAAATGGTTAAGATTATTTGGTCATATCGTAAAGTAGTCACATTAATTACCAATAGAGGCGCTGAAAACGCTTTGTTTATGTGTGAAGATGGCGGCCACTGTCAAAAATGTTATTTCTCGCAGTAAAAAAGTTAATTATTCGCTATTAAGCGAAGAAGAAAGTGATTGCAAAACAGTTTTCGACGAAAAGGTTCTCGAGTACTTTGCAAATTACGAAAAAACTGAGCAATATGTTAAAAAACCGTTGAGTTTGTATCGCATTTCACAGGTCGCCCTATTCTACGATCTGGCCAAGCGTGGATGATTAAATCGTGAAACGTTGACGATTTTATGATCTGGTCAAATTAAGTTGGCCACATCATGAAATGTGACTATTTCATGAAATGATCGATCATTTCACGATGTGTTCAAATCTACGATATGGCCACGACATATATAAAGAATATAAAAATCCATAGGTGCCGTTGCAAATTCGGCCGCAACTACTTCGCAGCCAGGTGTAAGTAGGTTATATTTTGGTGTGTTTTATACGTTCATAAGTTACACGCATATGTCTTATATGAAATTAAAACTATTTTTTTTCTGATATGATAATACATAGCTGCCTGTGAAAAAGCGGTCGCAAATTATATTTCATTAATATATTTCACAAATCGATCTCGAGCCAGTCGTTGTCAGAAAAGGCTCGAATGGCTGTGCATAATGCTGTTCCATTATTCAATATAAAAATTTATGAAAATTATAATTTATTTTGTTACATTATATCTAAGTAGGCTAACACCGTCCGAAAAGTTGTGCGCACATAACTATAGCGGTGCGGGTTACGGGAACTGGGGAAATGCTCCCAAATAAGATTTCACTTCGTATACACTGATGCGTGGGTTCTAATCCTAATGCGGGGATGTACCAATGTGTCATTTCTTAAGTCATAACTGTCTGACATATATATAAAAATACAAGGCTGTTAACAGCAATAGAAAAGTGCCCTAAACGATATCTAATGTTTAGAATTATTTTTTCTGTGCCACCTTTTTAGGGGATCTATGTGTGAATATGAAATGTAAAAGACAGTACACGACAAGGTAAGCCTCTGATTTACAGAATAAAAAAAATGATTACATGTAGTTACCCACTTTTTAAACTCTGAATGTCACAAATAACAAATCCTTGAGTATAAAATAATGAAACAGTTTGCAGAGAAGTACAATTGGCAGTGTTATCGCAAAAGCGATCTCTTCCAGACAACATTTGGGAGGTAAGATCAGCAAATTCAGGGGACACAGTCATTCGGGTAGACATACGAGACAAGGGCAAAAATAAATAAATATAATTAGCTTACATTAAAAAAAACTTGTATACTTACAATAATAGTTATAACATACATACATACATATATTCACGGCTGTGAATCCCTAAAAGGGGTAGCCAGAGCTAAGGAATTAGAAACTCCTCAGCCACTTTTGGAAAGCTGAGTGGGGTAAAAATGTTAAAATAAAGGTAATTGGTGATGGGTCTCCAACCGCATCGCCCATTAGTCTCTTAAAAGCCCCAATACCGTTAGTCACCTCTTACGTACACCCACCGGCTGAAATGGGTTAGTGCTATTCTAAGCCGACACTACACAGCAACTAGTTATTAATTAAATGAATATGATATAAGTTGTTTTATTAAGACATTTCAATACATAAATAAATTAGCCTGTATGATGTAAAATTATTTCCCTTATAATGGTAAATTTTTATTTACTGGCAATACTAATATCGATGACAGCGACGCCCTTACCGGCCAAGAAATGTTTGTGTATCTGTAGAGATTCAGCAGCGGGATCAAACTATAATGAATTGGAGAATGGGAGAAATGAGTTGTTATGCGAACGACAGTTGTATATAAAACGTCAGAAAACAAACCAAAAAGTAATTCTACAAGGAGTTCGTGGCAGGACCGACATAACAATATGTAATAGGTAAGTAACACAAGTATCCAAAAGCCCTAAACAGTATAACAAATTTATAATCGGCAAACATTAGAATTGGGAATTTGTTTGAATTTGAATATTTCACTAGGTAATGAAAGGCACCGCGAACTATTCAACTATTATAATTCTGTTTGTATATTTTTCAAGTTAATTTGTTATATTAAAGGTTTTAGTATGTTTCCCATAAGCAACATATTAACGTACCAGTTCACATTTAGCTCACATGACACTTAAATACACCGAACCAAGTTGACGAAATCGCGTTGTAAATATACCGTTGCAATAAAAACGAGTTGGCTGCTAAGTCAGTCACTCCGACCTTAGTGAAATGCCAGCGAAATGTTAATAGTTGATATTCAGTGCACGCTCATTCCAAGGTGAGAGGTGGAGATAAATAAATGCCATTTCCACCTATAAATACATTTTATTTTGTGAGTGAAAGTGGAATGAAAATGAACATTCCATTTAGTCGACCATCCATCTCTTTTATGTACCTTGTATACGAGTGAGACAGGATATTGTAAGTTAAAATAGAATTTAGGATTGAAAAGGTAGCGGTAGTCCCTCCGGGAAGGAGGTCCACTTACAGCATTAGCAAATCAGCTGGCCAGGTCGGCCTTCTTCGAATCTTAAGTCGATTTCCTGCTTTTTATTCCAGAGCTCTAGTTTATTAAATGTTTTATCGGAATTCGCAACGTCTCGTTTCCTGTGAAACCTTTTTTGAATTGTTTGAAGTTGATTTGTGACTAGTAAAAGTCGTTAGAAATATCATGAATTTTGAATATAAATTATAAATAAATACAGTAATAATGATGAATACCTGATATATTCGTGAATATCGTTGGTGGTCTAAGTACTGAATGTGACCTATCCTGAACAATGTTTTGAACACAAAATCAAAAATACGACAGCGATAAGAAGTTTTTTTTTCATTAGGTTTTATTTACCTAATTTTGTCATGTTTGCTATTAAATTTTCTAATAAATAATAAATAAATCATTTAACGACTGTATAGGGAGTTATATGGTGCTGCCGCTACTAAAAAGGGGTACCCACAGCTTCAAAATGAGAAATTCTACAGTCCTCTTAACATAATTTTGACCCAAAAAATAATAATTTATTCCCACAATGGCTACATTTTTGGTAATTCTAGCCGTGAGGATAATAGATAAAAAAAACTTTACCTGTTTAGCACGGAGAGCAAGAGTAACTTTATGCAACGTTGTAGTTAATAAAAATCCGAGACTATCGCCCGATTTCTGAATTTAGTATTCCAGCTGAGAACAACTTAAGTAACGTTTTGTCGCATTGAAATCTTAACAACTGAATGAGACAAAAGGATACTTAAGTCGTTTTCAGCTTGAATACTCAATTCAGAAATCGGGCGTATGACGTCACCGTCACACGCATTTTTAATTAAGTGTCTTCGCACTGTTCATTACTAAGAACCAGCGAAAATTGTGAGATTGAACAAATTGAGAACGGTGAAAATTTTGAACCTTTAATACTTATTCTTGGAAATAGAGATCTCATTATCACTTTACATCTTTCAGCAGTCACCAGAGAATGAAGCTGTGACAGACTAATCCCTTAGTTCTTTGTGCGCCAATAACAATATTACTTTCAATACCTTGATAATATACTACGCACGCAATTATCCTCCTTATGCAGTGAGGATATAAAGCAGACGATGGTGTACCAAATGTTGTGAAGTCACGCACATGATGGAGTGACTACTCGATCATAAGACGACATTCTTGTCAATATTACGTTAATACATTATAATGCGCTGTCTACCGAATTAGCTTATTATTGTCTGTTCTACCTATATACTTCATTCCAATTCGAAATGCATGGATATTTTTTATATGTTGTTACAATTTAATTTTTATTGCGACGGGATGTAGCGCAAAATAAAGGTTTAAACTGATAATCGAGTTATTTCCCCTGGCTCAGCTACTTTCGTTATTGCTTTCATAACTAAGTATATGCCTTCATAAACATGAGAGTCTGACAAATTCAACAATATTCTACTAAGATAATGGTTAAAACTTACATCAAAATATTTAGGATGATATAACAATTGTTATAACATAAAACTGATATTTTAAAATGTCGTTATGTGTGTGTTATTTTAGAATGTCGCTACCCGTTTCTATCCACGGGTGTCGTAAGAGGCGACTAAGGGTATTGGGGCTTTTTATTGGATTTTTGGGCGATGCGGTTGGAAACCCATCACCAAAAACCTTTATTTTACGATCTTTTCCCCGCTCAACTTCCAAAAGTGGCTGAGGAATTTATAATTCCTTAGCTCTGGTTACCCCTTCTAGGGAATTATAGCCGTGAGTATATGTATGTATGTATGTATGTATGATATTTTAAAATATTTATTTAATTATAAAATATTCGGTTAACAATAACACTACCTCATTTTTACCCATGCGTGATCATAAAAGGCGACTAAGGGTATAGGGATTTATAGCCGTGACTACATGTATGAATTAATGTTTTTAATAGTTTTGTATATTCAAAAGAATCGATCTCAACATATTTTTTTATACTGAATGAAAACTGCAGGTATTTAGCAGAATTAAGCGAAGTAGCTTATTAATATTTGTATTGCTACGGATTTCCGCAAATGAACGCCTGATTCAATCCAATATATTTATACTAATATTATAAAGCTGAAGAGTTTGTTTGTTTGAACGCTAGGATCTCAGGAACTACCCAAACAAAATGAAAAATTCTTTTTGTGTTGGATAGTCCATTTATTGAGGAAGGTTTTAGGCTGTATATCATCACGCTGCAATAAACAGGGGCAAACTATCAGCGAATAATGTTGCAAAAACGGGGATAATTATTCATACTAAGGCTTCCGTTGTGTGCGCTGCGTAAACGGTTTAAGTTACCCAAAAAAAATGTATTAAAGAATTATTTCTCTTTAAATGATCTTAAAAAATTCTCGCGACAGTATATGTCTAACTTTTAAGTTTCACTTACTATAACCATTTTTATGGTAAATAAATTTGGTCGAATTTAATGCATAATTGCCATAATGTTTTATCAACATAATATTAATCTTTATCCAAATAACTATGTTGTTCATTGAGAGTATTTAATTGAAAACGAAATTGTCCTTGACATCACTTAATTTAAATAAACATCTTAGAAGATAATACAATTTTAAAATTACTCCGTAACAAAATTTACACGCGTGCATGAAGCGCACGACAAGACGCTGCGCTGGCCGGCGAGCGAGGTCACCTGCGCGAGAAGCTTGTGTTTAAGCCTTATCCTATTAATATTATAAATGTGAAAGTTTAGATGTTTGTAGCTAAATGAAGACTAATTCACAGAACATATTTAAAATAAAATTTACAGGAAGCCAGATAATGATCCCAATTAACACAATAGGACACTTTTTATCCCAGAAAAATTAAAGAGATCAATAAATTTTCTTAAAAAATGGTGAAACAGACTAACTGACTAAGAATCAATGCTCAGCCGAAACTACTATACTTATAAACTTAAAATTTATAAAGTGAAAAAATTGTGAGGACACTATGAAAAACACCTTTCTTCTCATCCCATGTTCATCTCAGTTTGACGACGTGAAAGTCTACACTTTTGACAGTACGAAGTCTGTGGGGTCAGCTAGTTTTTTTATATTACTTGAGTTGTTTTTATATATTTTTTTATCAGGGATGATAATAAGATACACTTAGTAAAAATGTGTGCGTGTTCTAAACAACAACTGACAAAATGTTACATATTTTAAAGAGTTATCAGGACCTTCCACACTCCTTCAGTATTACCGGAGTATTTATATTTCATAACGAGTTGGCTACAGATAGTGCCCTGTTTTGACATCATTAGCTTTGTTTAGAAAATCAAAGGAAAATCACAACAAAAGGTATTTGTTACCTCTTTCTGAATTCAAAATATCATATTTCAAGAGCCGCCCAAATCCGCCTCGCCGGGAACGTTCCGGCATTGTCGTTTCATCAGCGTATTTTCACAAATAATCTGTGGAAGCTATCGCTGCCGAGTGCTCGCTCTACTCGTATTATGTTTGATAGTTACGGGTCAGAAATACGGTTTCGGAAAGATTTTTCACAAAGCAGGAATGATTGATGTATGAAGATTTCTAACAAAAAGGTTGTTGATTGATTTTAGTACCTTTTTATGATATCGCACATTGATTCTTCGATATAATAATAATATCTGATTCATAAACCATATTTACGATGCATCAACAGGATCATATGGTGACATTTATAATAGTTTACTGCTGAAACAAGAATCAAATTCAAAACCATTCAACACTCAATTCCTTTTTAGTCATAGCTGTGCTGACTGAAAGAACAGACGTTTTTCGACTAGTTTATTAAATTCTCAGCCACCTGTACTCATGACTAATAATCTTAAAAATCACTAAGCCACTTTTTCAAATTGACTGGAGTAAACAGTTTATTATATAGAATAATTGGTGATTGATATCCAACAACATCGCCCACCAATCGCTGAAACTTAAACCCCAAAGTTAAATTATTACCTTAAGATACCGCGTCTAGAAATAGATTTTGGCTTTTCTTAGCCTCATTTTATTCATTTATAAATAAACTACGGTTATACTTTGATTTACCCAGATGAAGTCAAATACATATTTTCACACCATTTTAATTCCAATTGGGTTAGGCAGAGACTAACGCTCGCCACTTTGTACAACCCTAGCGAACCTTTCTAGGCTCATTTACATCCTTACAGATGTCATCGGTTTATTCAATTACTTATATGGAATTAAATTCAGTATTTGTAGCAATTTGTCGTTGGAGTTGGAGAAAACTTAGGAGTATCACAAATATGAGTGTAAATGTACCGAACTACATCAACAATATTTATTCTCGAAGTTGAGATTTATGAGTGAACAGCACACCCCGCGCGGCCACCATCCAACTTCCGAATAAAAGCAATTCTCAGATAAGGAGCGGATGAAACTTTTAAAATTCTCTCAAAGACTTCATACTACTTTAACTCTTCAATAAATTGGACGCGCGAGTTTGACTATAACTCGGGAAGTGTTCGACTCGCGCCATGATTTACGGCCGCATCCTGTTTAGCGGAGGCGTTATTTAGCCGAAGTAATCTCCATATGTATGAATACCCCGAGATGAACCCCGCCCGCGTCCACCCTGATAAGTTCTAATGCGCACTTTCTAAACTCTTAACAAATAGTTAAAACCAAGTTTCTTTCAAACTGTTTCAAAATTTATAAGAAAACGTGCTTTATTTTTTTTGATTTATTTTCACGAAGTTTAACAATCTTGGTTAGTCGGTAGGAAAGAAGTCAGAAAGTAGGGGTTTGAATCTTGAATGAGACAAACGTCGTGTTCTTAACTAATATGATTTATCTAATTGCTATATGTATATATAATGCTAATACTCAATAAAAAATCTTCATATTAAACACATAGCACTAAATGTAGAACCTCAGCCAAACATTTAAGAATACCTCACGTCGTCGTAAACTGTATCTTACCTTAAGTTTTCATTTCTCTACATGTGAGAACTTGTGATTGGCTAACTGCTAAAATTTACTGCTGCAAGTTTTCCTACAAACAAATTAATATAAGTCGTAAAAACATCATCTTTCTTTCAATAAGTATCTTGCCATTGATTTAAATATGAAGGCTATACTATAAGTATATCAATGTATCTAGCACTGTATAACTCTCTCAAGGGGTCAAGAGTAGTTAGAATGATATATCCCATAATTTTCTAATAGTGGATCTTTTAAGGTAATTTCAATTGTGTTAAATTCATCATAATGTCATCAGCTCATTATCAAACGTATTTTACGTGATTAGTAGTGCTAAAGCTAATACCAATTATAGGCGTAACTCATTTCTATTACTTGCATGTACTAAATTTAATGAATCAATAGTAGATTTAGATATTTTCGATACAAGCACTACAAGAGTAAGAAAATTATTAACTAATTTACATTTCGGCCAATAATTTCTACACTAACCTCAACATTATAATTATTTATTTGTTACCTAAATCTTTTTAGTTTTTAGTTCTGTAAGTATTATATTATTTTGCTATAGGTGAAGATTTGTAAATGGCATTGTGTATTCATAATTAGTATTTTATTGTTTGTATTGGTCTGTTAATCTTCCAAAGAAAAAAAAAGAAAAAAAAAAAGAAACAAATTTGGATAGAGTACGTCACGAATTAATCAATGATTAATGTTTAAACTTAGATAAGAGGATTGTTTTGTTTGCGAATTAATCTTTAAACAGATTAATTAATTTTCATGTTGCATTTTACAAAATAATTTTAAATATAAAGAACTCGTACGGTCGTATTAAAATATCAGTAATGTGGTGGATGGGTGATTTGCTTGGCAACCAATCACCATCAAATGTATGCCTAAAGGTTTTTGAAGCACTACCTCTGCCCAGCTATTTTAAACGTCTTTAATAGTAATAAAACATAGATTAATAATAATAAGTAAAAATAAAATGTTCGTTCTCGCGTAAGAGGTGAGTTGGGTTGTCACGCTTTTTGAACAATGTTGGAGACCCATTACCATCCGTCTATATTTAACTAACCTTTCCTAACTAATCATCCAAAAGCGGCTGAAATACTTCTTGGCATGAAGCTCTGTTACCCGTTTATTTGTATTTATAGTTCAGAGTATGTGTACGTTTGTATGAATGTAGAATAGTAATGCAATTCCTTGTGAAAATCGCGATATAGTGTCACAAGACACAAAATAGTGTTATGTCAGTGTTGCAAGATATAAAATCTCAGTAGACCGGAGCAACACGGTTCGTTACTTGGCAGTTTATATAGTTTAACCTCCTTGCGCGACCTCTTTGGTTGTTTATGTAGTTGAATATTTAGTTTGAAATTCAAAACAGAGTAACATTTTCGCTTTGAAAATACTGTGGATCTGTAGAATTGGTTTACGGACAATAAATTTACGTGGTAACGTCATTACAAACATATAAAAATAAAATCATATTTTTGTATGATACCGCACACTAGCCTGTTTTTTTTTATCCTCCGTATCCCTTGTTCTTTATTCTGGCTTGCGGAACGTGACTTATTTTGTCAATCAACTAGCTAGCTAAAGTTAAATGCCTGGTAACCTGATTCATCTTATACAATAGGACTCTACTGGTAGCCCTCTTCAACATTACAAAATACAAGACCGTTTTGAATTAATTAGATTTGATAGTCGTAGATTTTAATTATCATCGTATAAAGAAAAAAAAACAAGTTAAGTAAATCTTACTAAAGATATAAATATCAACATAAAAGTTTTCAAAAAGTAACACGAAGCATAAATTACCCCAATGCTTACGGCAAAATAAATTGAAGCTTATTAAAATCATTAACGTCAATCAATCATAAAGTTGAAGAAATATCTCGAGACATCATTCGACTTGTTAATAAGTTAATGAGATTGATTTTGAAATGGAGCGCGTTGGAACCAGCAAGATAACTTTGTGATACGGCTGCGGAGTTGGGAAGTTGGCGCACACAACACGATACTCACCGCCATAGGTATTGAAACTGGTTCGTTCGTGTATTCACGTTAGGAGTGAGCAATTAATTTATAAAGCATATACATAACTGCAACTGAAATAAATTATTGGCTATAATAAACTTGCTTTGTTGATATTTGAAGTTTTTTTAGAGGTATTTTATCTTTTGATTGAAAAGTGACATTTGATATTCGGTGGAAAATGATTAGTTGGTATATTTTAACAAGTATGATTTTAAAGCTGTGATGTATCATATTCAAGCTGTGTATTTAGTAAAAATCGGAGAACCAGTTAAAAACATCTGTTTTCTGAGTCGGAAGCGGAGTAGTAGGTAATGATAGAAAAAAAATATATGATAAGGCATAGATTAAAAAACGTTAGATAGGTCATTTACGAGGAAATCGGCGCTTACGAGTGGCACCGATTGCGGCAGATGAACGCACACCACTCGAAATATATCCAAACAACACACCAAGAAATAAAGCGAGATAGCACATTTTAAAGCAATCCCTAAAAAGAGATAAATATATTTTCTCTGTACCGTCATGAAATATGACACTAAGACGACCGTTTGACAAAGAATAATTTAGACCCACACGCACGATTTATTATAGATTATAATTAAAACATTGTAAATTTATAATACCTACGAATGATAAGTAATCTCATCATTTTAGTAGTTTTTCTACTATAGTTTGTGCAAAATCTCATCACACACGACGGCATTCTTGATTATTTTGATAAACGAACACGCCAAAACAGGTGAACGATTGCGACGGCAGCTAGTGCGCGACTGAAGTCAGATGAGCCATTTAGCCTATCTTTTAAGTGCCACTTTTGAGCGCGCATGACTTATCTACGGTTTTTTATTAGTACATCTATGTGATAAGGGTTGTTATCTCACTCATACGTTGCTTGCTACTACAAGAATTCTTTGACTTTCATATAAAACCTTTGAAAAGTTTTGGAGCCGAAACTCCAGAACATCTCTAATTGTTTGTTGTGCTTGTCTAAGTATATATCTCTCTTTCCTTCCGCAGTTCCCCCGGAGAAGCCGGTGGTGGTGGACCGCTGGGGCCGCGTCATCAACAGCACCACGCTCGGCCCGCACCAGGAGGGGGACGACGTGCTGCTCACCTGCCGCGTCTTGGGCGGTAAGTCTCTATCTATCCGTCATTATTTATTAACTTTCTTCAACAGTCAGAGGATTAGCAATAATAAACTGTGGCAAAGGTGAGATTATAATAAAATGATTGCATTGAAATGTGAAATACCTGAGACAATTCAAAGGACGATGATAGTGATGAATCTCTAGCAATATCGCCCAGAAACATTTAAATAGACGTAATACTCTTAGTCGCCTCGTACAACATTCACGGAAGAAAAAGTTAAGTTAATACCACTCAGCTAACTGCATAGGTTACAACCACTATTTTTCTTCATTAACAAATCCGAACAAAACTTACTCTATATTAGCTAAATAACTCAAAGAAATTCAAATGAACATTCATATAGTTCACAAACTCATTTACATGACGTCTCACTCAAGTATGATCCATATGAAGATGTAAGTAAAGTTTAATTTTGAGTCATATTAATAAAATAATAAATAAAAAACTTTTCAATTAGAAACCGAACGAATATTTAAATATAGATGAAACAATTTCTCGTTTTATTCGATCTAAAACAGTTAGTAAAGAACGAACGCCTATCATCGCCTCCCGGAACCTCTTCTCCAACAAAAACAATGATTGATTAAGTTTTGAGAAACCCGAATTGTTTCCAGCAGCCATTGTTATCTATCACAACATTCTTCTAAAGACTTTATACTAACTATTCCGTACATCTCAACTCGAGGAAAATCGGGTCGTGACGATTTGCCCTCGAGTGCGCGTCGCCACTAAACAAAAATATCACCCTGTATGCGCTTATTGGATAGTTCAACTGTCGCGCGAAAAACAACTTTATCGCGTTACAATAAGACGTATATGATGTATGTGAGAGTGTCGTTGTTTTTGAGTGGCTGAGTTTGTTTGCCGAGATCGAAGTGTCTCAACGCGCGGCTGTGTGCGGGAGACAGAGGAACGCTTTTATACGCGAACGAGATACTTTCAACTTATTTTATAGCGAGTCGGTTCCTTCAGATAATGTTATAAAGATTGATGATCGAAATGGGTCCTAAGATTTTATTTAGTTTAGTATTTCTCTTAACGCCCAGTATAAAACTTTCATATGATAATAAATAATGATACCTATTTCCTATTTGAATAAGACTATAGGATTAACCTGGCACTACCCCTTTCTACCCACGGGTGTCGTAAGAGACAACTAAGGGTATGGGGCTTTTTAAAGTGGTTTTTGGGCGATGCGGTTGGAAGCCCATCACCAACAATACTTTATTTCTACCATCTTGTTCCCTATACATAACATAACATATAACATAACATATACTCACGGCTATAAATCCCATGAAGGGGTAGCCAGAGCTAGGGAATTAAAAATTCCTCAGCCACTTTTGGAAATTGCGTGGGGAAAAGATGGTGAAATAAAGGTTTTTGGTGATGGGTCTCCAACCGCATCGCCCAAAAATCCCTTAAAAGCCCCAATACCGTTAGTCGCCTCTTACGTACACCCACCGGAAGAAATGGGGTAGTCCTATTCTAAGCCGGCACTACTCAGCAAAGCCGGCACTACACAGCAAATATACATATATATATAAATGTTCCCTATATACTTCCAAATGTGGCTGAGGAGGTTTCAGCTCTGAAGCTCTGGCGACCCCTTTTTTGGGATTTATGGCCGTGACCGTGAGTATATTTAGCTCAAGATTATTTCCATCAGACAGTCACTTTGAAACCCTAAATCCTTAACCCACCTCTCACCACTTTGAAGGGAAGTTTGTTCTAATACCTACTACTCTAAAACACAACGTGGCTGTGCATCTGAAGTTATACTCGTTCTTTATATATTGTTTGACTCTACTAAGTGTGCAAACTCTTGAACACATGTTCACTAAAAGTGGCATAAATCTTGCGTAGCACCGAGCTGGCGGCGCGGCGGCGGCGGGTCCGGCTGCCCGTAGGCCATGCCCGAGTTATGAATCATACAACTTCGTTTGTCCTATCGTATTCGCTATTTGCCATGCACTAAATTTATTTATTTAGTTTTAAGGGGATAGGTCAATTATATTAGAAAAAACAGTAAATTAAAGTTGAAGAAAATCTATTTCTAATGTAAAATATAGATAATACCTTAGGGTCAGAACATTTAATTAGTCTGATTGTCGTGTGTCTGTTACGAGACATACAACAAACAGAGGCGTAGGCTTGGTTGTAATTTTAAAACGAGATTGTTCAATAATATTCATTTACATGCGAGTATAAGTTTCCAATACAAAAACAAAATAAAAGAACATGGCATTCAAAACAAACCACCGATCCTATTTTTTTTTATTCGTCGATTTATTGCTATATCAAATAGAGTTTGACCTTTTAAGCGTAAAAGGTATTATCGAGTTTCATTTCCCTTTTGAGTCATAAAACATTCGGTGACTCGGATTGTTAGAGTCGGCCGTTATCAGATTTAGTGCTCCTCTCTGAGATGACGGAACCCACCAATTTGAATAATCGAGAAATTGATTGAAGCGTATTCTTTAAAAATACGAGGCGAAAGATAAAAAGTAAATTCAATTGGGTGAAACGCAGATGCCGTCCTAATGACGGGGGCTTAGCTCGGGACTTTGTTTTCACGATCGACGGCGTTTTTCATGTCCGGGCGGCGGCGGCGGCGGGGCGGCCTGTTGCTCGCGACGCAAATCCTATTAGCGTGAAATATTCCACGCTCTAATCGCACAAGAATTATAAGACTTTGATAGCTTAGCAAAGATGGCATCAAAATAATATTTTGCTACCGAACAACACTTTTCTCGATTTGCAAGTAAACGGAATAGCTTCCTTAAATATTAAGCGAAAATCTTTGACTGAAATCGAGAGCTGATTAAACTTTGCGCCGCGTTTTGGGATGTAAACACGAAATTTCACGGTAACGAGGGCCAGAGGCTGTTTTCTTTGAGAAAAACAAGCTCAACAATAAGGGAATGGAAGTAACCGCCCGACCCAGACCTTTGATTTAGAAATCTATTTTGAATATCCAATAAGCGCGGCAAATAGAATTGGGAGCTCCGCCGATACACCGCCGCCGCCGCCGCCCCGCGGTCACCCGCCCTTATAAAACATCAACGGCAAATCTCATTAAGCTGCTTGCAGACTCCGAATCTGTTTCAAATTCTCATTTCTTTACATTTCTCCATAAAATATCGTCAGAAAATATTTGCATTCGAATAACATAAACATAACATAAACGTTCACGCCGAATATCCCCGAAGGGGTTGGCAGAGGTCTAATACTTCTGAACATCGCGTGACTTTGTCACCTGGTGTTCAGAGTACCCACGTTTTTCATGGACAGTGTACTCACATGATAGGGGGCAAGTCTATCGCCGTTTTGTACGAATACACTGTCACATGACTAAGTACAACTCAGCCATGTGGGTTTCCTCACGATGTTTTCCCTCACCGTTAACAACCATGATAAATTAACCACACATATGTCTTTAGAAAA
Source organism: Bedellia somnulentella (assembly GCA_963576735.1). NCBI lineage: Eukaryota > Metazoa > Arthropoda > Insecta > Lepidoptera > Bedelliidae > Bedellia > Bedellia somnulentella. The sequence goes on along the minus strand of OY755175.1, from coordinate 101,305 downwards.
GACAAATTGGTGTAGGCCCGACCCAGGATTTGAATTTTGGTCGTTTGCACGATAACCGAGTGTTCTACCCACTGGGCTATTACGGTTGCATTCGAATACATTCACAAATAAATGGACACAGATTCCTTCAACAAATTTAAAATTAGATAGCTAGACAATTGAATCTCAGCGGGAATTGAATTTTGTGAAGTGAGGTTAGAAGTAGAGCTGTTCCGCGGACGAGCCGTGTGGAGTCCATTGTTTGTGGACAGCATTACAAATAAACAAACAAAGGGACAGCCGCGGCCCTGAAACGGAATACCTTCGATACAATCGAATTTTGTTTACATTTCATTCGAATCGGTTCCTGGCTCTACCGGAGTCCCGCGGGACGGGACGGGGCGGCGGCGGCGGCGGCGCGGTATTAGCTGAATTAGCCGACGAATACAATGTTCACTTTACGATCCGGGAGCAGATGATTTTAGCTGAGATCGCGCGGGTTTATCTTACATTGTAATAAAATTTGAGTTTAATGCTAGTCTGCTCCCCGCCTGCGGGGCAGGTGTCGGCGGGGTGCGGTGCGGGGGGGGGGCAGTGCTGCGCTTGCATTGTCACAAAGCGCTTCAAACACACTTATTAAATTTAATGTTCGCCGAGTTTCGTCAAAGTAGCGTTTCATATCTTTTATGGCGTAATTCCATCTATCTGAATACGTTAGTTCAGCACTACGTTGTTTTATTACATTCTTCGTACGCTTCACTCTTACTTGGACTACAATACTAAGACAAGTTTTACATGCTGCAGTAGAAGATAAATGTTGAATCCTGACATTTATTTGTGCACAGAGATATTTTTAAGAATTTTCTTTACGGACTCCTACATTCAAAGTTACATGCGCCGTAAGGCAACATTACACTTTTACTATATTTAACTACGTACTTATTGACTTTGATTGACTTATACTCATTTTATAAATTTATCATAAGGCTAAGAAAATCAAGTGCCATTTTGTTCGAACTTGACAAGCTTATTAATTTCCTCACATCCATTAATCGTCTAGTACATTATTTTAAATTTCACATTTAAAATTGTACTCATTAAACGCTTTTTTTCTTAACATCGATATAACATACACCTAACTAACAAGTTCTGTATTAACTTGAGTGACAACACTCTAGGCCGAGTACTCAATATACGTAATCATTTCACCAAACATTCACGACACACAACCCATATTACAGTCCCCATTCTACCTACTTCACTACGTTGTCCCGCTCTCGGTACGTGCAGCTTAGGGTTTGAATTCACCACAGCTGCACTATGTACGGCCAATATGTACATACATACATACATACATACATATACTCACGCCATTAGTTCCCATTTGGGTAGGCAGAGACTATCGATCGCCACTTCGTACGATCCCGACAAACCTTTCTAGCTTCATTTACATCCATCAATCTTTTCATACATGTGCTTTTATTCTTCACACTTCGGACGCCTGCCTTTTTGAGCACTCTTTCAATTTGGTCCAAGTGTGTTCTCCGTGGTCGTCCTCTACTAACATTACCATCCACACTGTACATATGTCTCAAGTGCACATGTGTACCAGGTCGTCCCGAGCCGTCGGTGCGCTGGCTGGTGAACGGCGTGCCGGTGGACGAGGAGTACGAGCACAACACGGGCGACGTGATCGAGAACCGGCTGCTGTGGGCCGGCGTGCGCCGCGCCGACTACGCCGCCGTCTTCACGTGCCAGGCCGCCAACTCGCCGCTCGTGCCGCCCAGGGAACTCTCCTTGGTGCTCGACATGTATTGTAAGTACCTATGAACTAGTATTTTGTATTTTTGCCATGTCATATTGATGATTCAATCTTTGTAGGGATAACGTTATTGGTCACTGAATTTAAAAGAGAATTTAGTCAGAAATCCACCACAAGCAATTAAATATCGCTTGCCATCAAAGCATAAACATGCATAGACCCATATTCATGACAAGATCTAGTATCATCTTCCACGATTTCACATTTCAATGTTTCCTCATACGACAAACTAAGAACATTAAATTTAATTCTTACATAAATTACTTCATCAAAGTGTTGAAACGAGATATCTTCCCAAGAATTTAGTCCAAATGATCCCGGAACAACATAAAACTATAAGTGGAAACAAAGCTTTATAAAAAAATAAGGGTTCCGTTATAAATCATAAACATAAACAGTAACCACCAATAAGACAAGCACAAGGACAGACAGCTACAGAACTCAAGGTCTACTCTTCACGTCGAGAACGATAATTAGCACACTTACCTCTTCACATATAAACATTTATTTTTTCTCGATTGCACGCACAAATAAACGTGATGATTACAAAATTTTTAAAAGATCTAATTGCCGAACATTTGCAGCTCCTAGGAGCTACCAAAATCACGTGGTATGAAATACCTGGATTATCTGCTTGCGATTCCCATTACCAACATTCCGAAGCAAAGATTATAAAAAATACTACTACATCTAAACAATATCAGCATTGCTCCCTGGAAGCCAATGGACAACGCTGGAACATAGAGAAAAACAAGTCAGCAAAAAACATTCATTTCTTCAAAACAAAGAATTAACATACAAGAAAAACATACACGTGTCAGGTGATGTATCGATTTTAGTGTAGTGAAGGACCGATGATATATGATTTGAAAATAGTTTGACGTTCACAACATTGACGAGGGAACAAACTGAGAAGCTACTATGTTTATCAGCCCTACTATACTCGTACTAATGGTGTTTCGTTTTATTTCTATTCATATTCGTTTTATATTTAATGTAAAGTGCTAGATGCTACTTTATTTAAATGTTTTAACTGGCCAACCCCAAGTTCTAACAATTCTTATATTTGATATACATATTTTTGAAATAAGGATAAAAGAGCCATCATATATGGTATTCCGGCAATGCATTCAAAGCTGGTACAGTGACAGCCGCTTAGAAATAGAAATATCACCCATAGAGCCCAATCCCTTGATCCGGATGGATGGCGGATTACACTGCCTTTTGACTTCCAATGTTTTTTGAATTGATACAGTAAGCTCAAAACAAAGTCTTTTCACAAACAAAATTTTGTGCGATATCTATACGTTTCGTAACTGAAATCAAAAAGAATTTGAGAGATTGGTTTTATTCTTATTTGTACATTAAACAAAGAAGAATATTCAGAAACTAGCTTATATTGCCATAAGCATATACTCACGCGGTTCTTTCACTTTGGGGTAGGTAAATACTATCCATCGCCAATTCTTACAATCCTCTCGAGCTGTATCTATATTCATCAATCTTTTCATATATGCTCTTTTATTCTTCAGACTACGGAAACCTTCCCTTTTTGAGGAAACTTATATGCTTATGGCAATAAATCCGAAAAAGCAGTAGCCATAGTTTCAGAATTAGAAACTCCGCAGCCAAATTTGGAAGTTTAGTAGGGAAAATATTGTAAAATAAAGGATAACTGTTCATGAGTCTCTAGCTACCCTTCACAAGCCCTAAACCCTAAGTCACTGCGGGAGCAAATAGGTTGGTTATCTATACTTATAATAAATCTGTAGAGAGGTCAATTCTGTACATGGAATATATTTTCAAAATAACTATCAGGGGGTGATTAGGGATCGATACTGATGCCAAAAATGCAATCAGTAAAATTTTTGTCTGTCTGTCTGTCTGTCTGTCTGTCTGTCTGTCTGTCGGTTTGTATGTTCCTTATGGAAACAAAAACTACTCGACGGATTTTAACGAAACTTGGTACAATTATTTTTCATATTCCTGGGCAGGTTTTTGTATACTTTCCAGCAGAATAGTAAAGGGGAATTTTGGGAAATTTTGGGAAAACGGGAGAAGTTACTCCATTTTTTAAGCTTCCGTCGCGTGTGCAGCCTTAATCGTCAAAGTTACATAGAAATCACGTATGACGGAAATATTCTACATAAAATTATCTAAAAAATATTCCGCAACAGTATATGTCTATCTTTTATGGTTGACTCACAACAACACGTGTAACTCCTGATAGCTTAGCAGTTCGGCGCATTCTGATTATATTTGTTTTCTCTTACGTTTATAATACTTTCAATCACCCTTATTTCAAAAGTTAACATTATTACCTACTCAATAAAAAAAGAATCATAGAAATCGGTGTAGAAACACCAAAATTAATAGTCCCAACATAATAGTCGCACGCGATCTAAACCAAATCCTTAGTAATTTACATATTACGTACTAGATGGCGCCAGTAGTTGCATCAATTAAAACCTAAAAATTAGCTTAATTTCGGAGATATTGATCTGAACCGATCATAAAAGCGCTTTCAAAATCACAAAGTAACACTATATTCAGACATGAGTGCTGTAAGTTGTAATAAAGGCGCTAATTTCATAACGCTTGAGCAGTGATTGAAGAAACCTCCAATATTTTTAAAACTACGCTACCCTTGCGAAGCGGGGCCGATCCACTAGTATCTAATAAATAAAGAATAAATTCTAATTCTGAAACAGCGCATGCATTATGATATCTAAATACAATTATTCTCTTAACTTTCGACAAAACGTTCAAGCTCCCTATAACAATATGGTCGTGTCCCCAGTGCGCCCGCTGACGGTGGAGATCGTGAAGCCGGCGGAGCTGGCGGCGGGCGGCGCGCTGACGGCCGAGCGCCGGTACGAGGTGGCGTGCCAGGCCGCCGGCAGCCGCCCGCCCGCCCTCATCACCTGGTACAAGGGCAAGAGGCAGCTGAAGAGGACCACCGTAAGTTTATACTTTTTAGGGAATTTTTCATACAGTTTATGGTGGCAAAACAACTCCATCAAAATTTACATTTATAATCATTAAGTAGTAATAATAGTTTTACTTAGAGAACATATTTAAATATATTACATCACGAAGAGTTCAGTGCAATAACATTTACTCAATTTATTCATAATATTGTAGATAGAGACTATTAATAATTCGCTCATTGCTAAAATTGACTATTTCACTAGATCTTCTGTCTGATTTATGTAATAAAATTTAATTGTATATCACTTGCAACAGTTCAGGGAAAACTTCCAGCTCTGTTTTGAAAATCGAAGGCAAGTCGAGAATTCCCTCTGTAAATCAATTGAGCATACGGCAGGCAAACATGTAGCGCTGGTGGATCCAAACAATTCCCAAACGCGAGCCACGTCAATTATCTCTTTAAGCATTTTCAATATCGCCGGATCGCGCTCGAGGCTCGCAATTAGCGTCCATCGGCGCGTGCACTGGCGCCGGCCCGCGCGCCCGCGAACACAGCCGGTAATGAATATGCTGCTGTATAACATATTTAGAAATGCTTCCTCCACAGTGTTAGTTACTGTAGTATCGGATCGGATGAAAGTTTGGCAGTTTCGGACCGATGTTGTTGGTGTCGCGTTACGCGGGATATTAGGTTATTAGGTTCAAATTCAAACGGGACACCGGAATTATTCTTGTACTTGCAATATATTCAACTCACTTATATACTAACATATATTATAATCAGCCTGATAATCCTAATTGCGATCGGCAAGTACTATCGGTTGTTCCTTTGTACTATCCCAATAAAATGCTTCTAAATATATATGGTAAATAATAGGTTACCAATTTTATAATTCATCAGTTGTATCAAGTCAATTTTGAAATACAAGAGACGATTCGCTATAACTATTGCGAACTCGCAATACAAACATACATATTAACGGCGTGAGTATATGTATGTATGTATTGCGAGTTCGCCTAGTGAACCAATAGACACCGAAACGCTCATCAAGCTCATAACAAACATGGAAAAACAATATAGGCTGCTTTCTTGGTTGCTGGGACTACGAGACCACGCCATAGTGCATAAATTAGTTTTACGTAAGAGTTGAATTTTAAAAAAGTAGAGACGAGTAGTTAGATACCAAATCATTTTGACATAGGTTTCTTAAGCGACCAATTGAATATTTCTTTGCGCAATTTTTTTCTTAACTAATTATGTAAGTGGTGAATAGTCCCATCATCAAAACAACAATCTTCAATCATGTTGATATATTAATTAGCAACAGGTAGTTTTGTAGTAGTTTGTAAGTTTAATCTAACTCTATTTCGGATTCGGAAGGTGTATTGTTGTGAGAAGAAACTTATCAACGCACATCTTTCCTTAGTCATATTACAATCAATACAATACTAGAAGAAAAATAATTCACAACATAATTTTAAGCGCCGATATTTATATATTTATAGCCAACGCTAGAAAATGAAAATGCAAAAAAATGTTGCTGATGAGAAAAGTGTCATATCTTGAAAAACAGTGTGAATATTTTTTTATGGTTGTGAATTCAGTCTTGGTAATATACCACAGCTAAAAACACATCCATCTTATAGGAAAACTTCATGCATTGACAATTACCCAGTCTCGTTAGTCAGTACGTTTCTCTTTGTAACTGTAAGAATACCTTTGCTAGCGCAACGTAGGATGTCATATATTAGTGAGCAACGTCAACCCCCCCCCCTCGCACCCCTATTATGAACTCCGCGCAAAATCCGCGGCCTCATTAAGGGCGTACTAATTAAAGTAAACTGTGAAATAAGCGACAGTTCAGAGCTCGCTACGACGGAGCAGAAACTTTGTTATCAAGATATTTTGTACCTGAGTTATCACTTGCTTTATATACATATAGGTCAGTATATGAGTATAACAAAGTTGTACAATAATACAATTAAAAATACAGAACTTAATTCAAACCAAAACAACTTCAAACTCAATTTTGGTTTATCTGCCTGATTTTTCTGTCTCAAGAAGAAGTAAATATTTATAAGAAAAAGTAAGTTATATTATTATATTAATCAACTCTATATTATAAAGATATCAACTCTATTTCGACAATTATTGTCCCACAGATTATAGATAAATGCGATCAATTGTCCAATCTACAACTAGTCCCTTCGATTCAGCCCGATAAAGATGAAAGTTAAATGAATGTCGATAGTGTCGTCATCATAAATTCTCAAAGTGAATCCCAATCACGCTGAATGACGGCTAATTGGCGGCCGAGATTACCTCGTCCCGCTCCACCCCGCCCCGCCTCGCGGACGTCAGCGATGAACCAGCTTTTTCTTATCTCGAAGAAACTTTGAGTCGTGTCAAAGAGACGGATCTCTCGAATTAATCCGAAAACCAAACTGTTCGTCGGCATTTGGGAAGTTTGGGCAAGTTTGCGAGATGCAATCACGAGCGGCACACACACACACACACACGGTTGTCATCAATTAAAATCGCGCACTCGCTAATTAGTTTCATACGAGCGCCCCAATGAGTCTCAGTTTTCTTGAACATGAAATGCTTTTTGAATACTGATAAGTTTGTAAAAAGAAATATTAGTAAAAGAAATTTCAGATAAATAAAAGTACATAATTTATTTGTTGTTTGTATTTGATTAGTTAAAATTGAAAATATATTAGTCGTTAGCTTAATAAGCAAATCACTGTTGAATAGCAATTTGTGAATTTCATTTAATTTTAGTTGCTGTGTACACTACCCTATTTCTTCCGGTGGGTGTACGTAAGAGGCGACTAACGGTATTGGGACTTTTAAGGGATTTTTGGGCGATGCGGTAGGAGACCCATCACCAACAACCTTTATTTCACCATCTTTTCCCCACGCAACTTCCAAAAGTGGCTAAGATTTTTTTAATTCCTTAGCTCTGGCTACCCCTTCTAGAGATTTATAGCCGTGAGTATATGTATGTATGTGTGTATTTAATTTTATTTTGACTCTGTTTATACATATCGGATTGAATCAGGCGTTACTTTGAGGAAAACCATAGCAATACTAATATTAATAAGTTTCTTCGCTTAATTCCGCTAAATACCTGCAGTCTTCATGCAACATGTACTGTGCACCGCCCGCCCTCCCACTGTTTATACACACAAAATAATAAAGCTTAAATTGAGTTTTATTTAGTAACCGAAGTTTTTTCAATTCTAGCTGCTAGCATGTGTCAACTATTGATATGGTTTTGGTTTGAAAATTATAAGTTTATTAAATCTTCAGGAGATAAGCATATACAGTATTTAATTTGTAAGATGGAATTGTAAAAATTGTTTACCTGAGTAGTCATTATGGAAATTACGGAAAAAGAAAAATTTGTTTCTGTGACAACCGTGATAGCCCAGTGGGTAGAACACTCGGTTATCGTGCAAACGACTAGTGTTCAAATCCTGGGTCGGGCCTACACCAATTTGTCTTTTCTTAAGACATATGTGTGGTTAATTTATCATGGTTGTTAACGGTGAGGGAAAACATCGTGAGGAAACCCACATGGCTGAGTTGTACTTAGTCATGTGACAGTGTATTCGTACAAAACGGCGATAGGCCTGCCCCCTATCACGTGAGTACACTGTCCATGCAAAACGTGGGTACTCTGAACACCAGGTGACAAAGTCACGTGATGTTCAGAAGTATTAGTACCTCTGCCAACCCCTTCGAGGATATTCGGCGTGAACGTTTATGTTTATGTTATGTTATGTTATGTTGTTTCTGTGACTATAATGTCCACGTGAATGTATTGAAAAGTACTTTGCAATTAGGTCAAATGGCAATAGTATCTTATATTACGCATGTTAGCATGACGTACAAATAACAGACCAGATTACAATATTATACCTTATATATCACAGTCAAAATAAAGACTGTTTTTTTTTCTTAAATGGTATATAAACAATTAACTTTAATGCTTTTCAACAGTCTAATAAAATTTCAACAGCTTTGCAGTAGTTCCACATAATAAGTAATAAAACTGCTAGTAAATAATAATATTAAGAAAAACGTAGTGATTGCTCTCCACATCGTTTAAAGAAAACAGCGCAAGGAGTGAGTCCCGAGCAGCACACACTCGGAAACGGTCGCCAATTTCACGTCAAAGAAGTCGTCGCTCTTTGACGTTCGGAATTCAAAACCGCTTTCAAACGGTAACTGCGACTTTCATTCTGGAACCTATTACGAGTACTCCGGCGGCATTCACCGAATTCTCGTGTTTGATTTTATTCACTTTATTTTACCTTCCTATTTTACTTAAATAATATAGTAAAAGCTTTTATACTCAAAATAGACAGCCTGAATCAGTCACAGTTGGAATTAAGATAAGCTAAAAAGAATGATTGGTGATGTGTAACTATGCCAACCTTTCACTCATAATGTTTACTACCGTTAGTCACCTTCTACGATGCAAACAGGAAGATATGTGTTGTCGGTATAAGTCTAAGGCAACGTTTGACAATAAAGCACTACGAACACATACTAAATAAAATGAAGTACGGCACCACCACACTAATAACCAGTAATGGTGCAGTTTGCCCTAGACATTATGCCTTGACGGTCTCAACCTACAATAATATAGTGGCTTTTGTCTGTCGGGTATCGAGCATGCGTGTTGCGGCTGGAGACGTGCCAGGATCTTCACCACACCAATTACCCTTGCCCCCCCCCCCGGCGCCCCCCCCCTGCCCCCCGCCCCGCCCGGCTGCAATCACTCCTAACACCCGGCGTTTAGTAAACTTCTAAGGAGTTCGTCTCCGACATCGTTTTTATTTGGCAGCGCAGTTTACTAGCGCTGAGCTGGCAGGTACCGGCTTTATTACTCACACTACATTTTATACGACCTCTTTATACGACTTAATAACAATCATTGACGCTTATCCACGAGGAAAACGTTTTTCCTAGTGAACAAACGCTTTTATTTTTGTTTTGAAGAAATCTCATTTTTATTTACGACGGTTGTAAAAATTAATAAATAATCTACACTTTGTAGTGTGTGAGATTGGTAGTACTACAAAAAGCCGTAAAAAGTTGGTAACAATATTTAAAAGTTTGCATATTACAGCAACCCCCATCAGATTGTATTTAGTTTTGGAATAAGTTCCTAAAGCAGGGTCACAGAAGTTATAGTAGTAAGGTTTCATCTACAACGTCTATTATTTGCGTCTTGGCTTCAATATAGCAACTATTTTGATTATAAAAAAAACAATGTTTTTAATTTAAAATAAACCGCTTATACTACCATGCGATATTGGGGTCGGTCTTCGAAATTATATATAAATTCTGACATAATTCAAACGTTATCAATGTTATTGTTATGTTAAATGCAAAAATTAATCACAGAATATTAAAATAATTTATTACTTTGCTGCAGTAATTATGAGACGAATTAGTTACACGTATTAATTAATAGTTTCGTCGAAATATGTGGAGCTGAAAGTTTGTTGTAACGATTAATATATAGCACTGCAATCAATACTTGAATTTTTGCGAAGAACAGTTTAATCAACTTAGTGTATGATGTTTCTAAAAAATGTGTATAATAATTAAATTATTTATCCCTATGACCAGTGGTTTTAAAAAAATAGACTTTAATTGAAGTACTATATTTACGTATTTTAATACAAACTTTTGCGAGCGCTAACTATCGACGCGGCGGCATCGGATCGGCTGGATTTCTTTTAAAATATGTTTTAATTGGCTGCAGCCGTATTCGTTACGCGTCTGCGAACGCTCGTTTCAGGTGGCTCGATATGGAGCTCGCACGTTTTGACTCTATTCAAATTGGCCATCAAATAAAACTTTTATCGCATCGGTTTTCGATCGCGTCGCGAGCTGCAGCCTGGCGCACGGCCAGCGTTCTTTCAACCTTGCATACGCTCATAATCGCTGAATATCAGATTCATTATCGCTATCATATTAAAATTAATCGCTGGGAAATGCCCGGAACATTCGGCAATGAGCGAGAATTCTTTGTTTAAATGGTTTTAGTAATTTGCCATTCAATTGCTGAATTAAAATATCGCCCTTTGTTTAATTAATTGCGTGCGAATGATGAAAAATTATCACGTTTGTTTGCGTCGAGAGCGTGAATTTCCCGGTTTATTATAAATCAAAACTATTGATCCCAATCAGTTACTGACAACGTTATTAAACAGGTTTCGCTCCAATAAATTCAAATTATTAACAATTGCTTCGTAAAATTTTTGCTGTTTCTGTAAATTGGTTTAAATTGCTAACTAAAGCAAATATTTTTGGTTTATAGAATACATGGTTCTTCTTTCCTAATCCTAATAAAGTATTTGCCTGCATAATACAGTTAAAAATGATTAAATATCAAAAAAGAAAACATTACCATCTTTCTATTGTTTAGAAAATAGAACAAAAAACTATTATTTGCTTCATAAATACAATACCTCATTGTCAACACCCAAGTAATAAAGAACGATGATATGACTGGAGGCTATCAGGTATAGTATTTCTTCTCTAAAATATAAAGTTTATTAACAAAAGCCCATAAAAATAGAAGTATGATACTAATTCCTGAAATTATCTTATTTCAATATTAATTTATCATCAAAACCAACAATGGAAAAAGTCTAAAGTTGGAATATAAAAGATCTTAGACACTTAACTTAAGCTATTGTTTTCTTTTACTTTATAAAACGCTATAATACTGTTGAAAATTAAAATATATATACATATATTAAGTATATAAATAAAAAGTATATGTTATAATATTGATATGTATTCATCATCACAGCGCATAAATGTCCCCACCAAGGGGCTCGAGCCTCCCCTACATAGGGTGATTTGGCCATAGTCCACCACGCTGGCCACTTGCGGGTTGGCAGACTAACGACTACTACCGTAATAGTAGCCGGGACCGACGGCTTTACGTGCCCTCCGAAGCACGGAATCATCTTAATTTTTGGATAATCAGGTGATTCAAGCCTGCAATATCCTACCAAACTGGGTTAAATCTTACAAATTAAATTTGTAAGGTTACCACCCCCCGGGGATCGAACCCGAGACCTTCGTCCTTGAAACCAAGCGCTTAACCGCGAGACCACAGAGGCAGTCAGTCAGTCAGAGCATCAGTGATATGTATTATTAGTGGATATTAATTTATTGTATCATATGTTTGTTAATAGTTTATTATTTCTAATTTAATAACTAGAAAATTATTATGAATTTATTGTGTAGATTAACGCATAGTTATCAGTTACAACATGTTGTTGGACATCTATCTCACATGACTTTAATTTATTGACCTCTCCATTCAAAGGTTGTCTGGAAGAGATCACTTTTAGTGATAAGACCGCCAATTGTACTTTTTTAAATTTAAATCTGCTTATTTGTAAATAGTTACCTTCAAACTCTCGTTCTTCCCGCTATCCACTTTTTGCCTCCGTTCCACGTCTTAAAACCCAATTTGCAAATCGGTTCTTCTGTTTCTTGGGACCATTACTTTACAATAAAGTGAATAAATTGATGCCTAGTAACCAACTTTCTGCATTCAATTTTAAGAAAAAAATTACTGACTTTCTCCTAACCCTGAATTATGACGACACAGAGATGCTTCTTACCTATATCAAATAATTATATATCCAATTATATATATATTTACGCAAACACACACATACATATACAAATACTACAAACACCCCTATAAACACATTCAAACACACACACACACACACAAACACACACACACACACACACACAAACACACACACACACACACAAATACATATTTTCTTACTAGAGGAGAACACGATTTGTTTTTGTATTCTTTTAAAAAATGAAATTATTAGTGTCCATTGCACAGGCACGACCTATAATGGCACTAATGTACTCTATATGTCTCACCCTTAATATAATTGTAAAATATGTGCTCTAGTATAATTTGTACATAGGTTAATTAGAAAATAAACGATTATTATTATTATTCTATTTCTATTCTAAAAGTCACATGCAATGATAATAATAAGAACAAAATTTAGAAGCTATTTTTACAAAGAGTTAAAATAAATAAAAATCAATGATGGTGATACTAAATAGCAACTCATTGAAACATTTGCATATATTACTTTTGTTACTTTTTCATGGTACTTATAAATGAATAACGTGTGATATTTTCGACCGACTTGATAAATAATGACTTTTAATTTTATTGTCAAGTGGTACTGAAGCGGGTCTCAGGATCGTACGAAGTGGCGATCAATAGTCTCTGCCTACACCAATGGGAACTAATGGCGTGAGTATATGTATGTATGTCAAGTGGTAGCAGGACGTTTTTAAACATAAGTAAAAACATAATTTACACATTTCCTATGGAGCTTTAAACTATAAACACTTCCTTGGCCTTCTCTGTGACAACCGTGATAGCCCAGTGGGTAGAACACTCGGTTACCGTGCAAACGACTAGTGTTCGAATCCTGGGTTGGGCCTACACCAATTTGTCTTTTCGAAAGACATATGTGTGGTTAATTTATCATGGTTGTTAACGGTGAGGGAAAACATCGTGAGGAAACCCACATGGCTGAGTTGTACTTAGTCATGTGACAGTGTATTCGTACAAAACGGCGATAGGCCTGCCCCCTATCACGTGAGTACACTGTCCATGCAAAACGTGGGTACTCTGAACACCAGGTGACAAAGTCACGTGATGTTCAGAAGTATTAGTACCTCTGCCAACCCCTTCGGGGATATTCGGCGTGAACGTTTATGGTATGTTTTATGTTACTTCCTTGGAATGCAACACAATATCCTTCTATATGTTTAGAAGTTATATATAGTATTTCCACGTCAACGTCAAGTTACAAAATTGCAGCGCCGCTGCCGCCGATAAAAGTGTGTAAATTATTGCATAGACTCCAGTCAGTATCCAATAAAGTAAACTTCTATCATGCAACTTCCTTTAGATCTAACATGATCTGTTTGGTGTGACACTACATATTATATCGGATATCTAAATAAACTCGCACTCAACGACGCACCTCAATGTTATGCTAAAATCGCATGCCCAAGTAATAATTGATACATACATACATATACTCACGCCATTAGTTCCCATTGGGGAAGGCAGAGACTATCGATCGCCACTTCGTACGATCCTGACAAACCTCTCTAGCTTCGTTTACATCCATCAATTCAATTCGTTTACAATAATAATTGGTGATGGTATAATATTGGAAACATCATGAAAACATAATCAAATTGCAAAGCACTTGTATGCGTATGCCATGTAATATATCAAAATCATTTGTATATACCTAAAATGTTTTTAAAATTGTCACACTAACTATTAGCAAAAAAGCAAATAATCTCAAAAGGCTGCATATCTGATTATCAGCACTTGGCCTGAATGTCTCGGAACGTTAAAACTGGGAACAAAGAATCGTCAACTCGACTAATCCGGGTGTAACAAAACCGGTCATTAGTACGGTTAAAGAGTCTCTTAAATCCGGTTGAAATAATCTATTTTTTATCAGCTGGTCTGCCGGGAGCCGGATCGAGAGGTCCGTCTGGCGCCGCGCCAGCTTTGCTCTGCTGGAGATAGTTGAGATGAACGAACGTTGTACTGCGGCACCGACGCGTACGCGGTGGACCTTGACCACCTCCATCTGTTAGGCAATACATGAAAAAATGTAGTTATTACTTTTGAACATCAGTAACATATATTTAATTAATTTTGAAAGAAGTACACCGGAACATCATAGGATAAAAAATAAATTTTAGTAACTTTTACAAACAAACTGTGTTGTTAAAACTAAAGTTTAATCATTACACATTCTATGTATAATAAATTACTTACTTAAAAAACTGTTAAAATATTCATGTAACATTGTATTCAACACCCAAATTGAAAATAATAACATTATATACATCAATAAAAAATGATAAAACTAGTTGTTCAAAGTATAAGTGATATAGTGACACGCGGGACCATATTATTTAATAAAATTAGTAAAACTACAAGGAGAGTGGGGATAGACCTAGCATAACTTTTAGAGACTAAAAAGATAGCTTCTCTTTTAAAATTAACAACAGTTATGTGTTCACAAATTGAATCGTAGAGTCAATTGCATATTACAATTAATAAATGATAGCTGTATAAATAAAATGTTTTTAACCTGATGGCTTAGTCAAAGCATTTATAATTAAATAAGATATACTAAAATAAAAAGGTACTACATGTAACTCAATAATGTCTTATTTTCAAATATCTTATCAAGCTTTGAAAATCTTTGTAATCATATTTTCCTCTGTACTTCATCAACGCTCAAAGGCATAAAGTAATATAACAGAAAACATTGTGTAACTTCTTAATATATTCAAACAAAATTCGCAAATCTACATTAAACCCAAGCCCCATATCTTGATACCGAAACTCAGTTAGTAAACTGCTGCTATATCTTCGCGGGTATTCGTAAGTATTCGTGTATGCTCGCTTTGAGACGATCCTGGGGCGTACATTAAGTGGAGCGTCGTGTTTTAACTCTGCTGGATACGAGATTAGGATGAGAGCACACATCTTAATCCCTCTGTATCGAATGAACACTGTTACGTTATATAAGAGTAACACAGACTGACTTTGCTCACAGATTTTACTTAAATTACCGTCACTCCTCGTTTAATATTGTGAAAAACTTTGTAATAGGAATATTTTTGTAGCAGAAATAGGAGATTCTTTATATTCTGCCGTGATTGTAATATGTAAGATTATTATTTTATACGTTTATTTTTTTTAATTCTTATTACAGTATTATCCTTTGTTACAGCAATTATTTGGTTTTGATATACTTATTCTGTGAGATAATTGAACAACGGTTTGGGTTTAGATAATAGCGACGGATCAGATACATAGAGATTTTCTGCTTGCTCCACATTTTCTAAACACAAAAAATAAATTCAGGCCAAAACGTAAATCTCGATCACATTTACATATTGTATGATTGACTCGCGTCTGAATTGAGAAGGTTATTGCATAGACAAACAAAAGAAAGTGTTTGCTCGAGCCCGTATGAGGCCAATTTCAACTATAATGGGTTGACAAACACGGTGCGCGGTTGACACTTTTATTATATTACTGATAGCCGGGCCCCGGGCCCCGGTCACACATCCCTTTTTAAAGACATTTGCAAACAGCTATAAGAGCCCTTTCGAGTGCCAGTTTCGGAGTGTGATTTGTAAATTCTGTCTCAAAGTAATCTATCATTTTATTTTCCATAAAAGACTTAATTTAAAAGTTGGTAAAGAGTTTAGTCCGATCATAATAGGCATATATAGCTTAGAAGCCCGTATAGGGCCTCTACTACTTAACGAATTTATGAAGGTTTTCTCACCATGTTGCCTTCTCTATCAACAACCCTGATAAATAGCGTGAAGGGTTTAATAAGTTCTTTTTTCGTAAGTTGAGATACCCTAAACTACGGTTGACTTTATTAAAGAAATCTATTCATTCACCATTTTCGTCTTTATGTTTGTTGAATCAAAATATATAAAAAATATATCATTTATAGAGTAAACCAAACAATTTTAATGACTTAAAGGCTTGGAAAGGATCATACTTAGTTTATTAATAGTAAATGTTGATAGCACATAATGACCAATGATCTTTTAAATGACCTTTATTATCTCTTTATTTGCTAATCAACTGGTCTTTCTTACATACATATATTCACAGTATGCTGTGTAGTGTCGGTTTAGAATAACACAACCCCATTTCTGCCGGTGGGTGAACGTAAGAGGCGACTAACGGTATTGGGGCTTTTAAGGGATTTTCGGACGATGCTGTTGGAGACCCATCACCAATAACCTTTACTTTACCATCTTTTCCCCACTCAACTTTCCAAAAGTGGCTAAGGAACTTCTAGTTCTTTATCTCTGGCTACCCCTTTTAGGGATTTATAGCCGTGAGTATATGTATGTATTTATATATTCACATAAAAGGGTTAGCTAGAGCTTTAGAGATAGAAACTTGTCAGCCACATTTGGAAGTTGATAGTGGACATGACATTAAGTATCATTGTTGATGGGCCACGAACCGTATCGCCCAAAACTCACTTAAAAAAAGTCCCATACCCTTAGTCGGCAAGGTGGGACGGTAAGGGATAGTGACATTCTAAGCCGATACTTAAAGGCAAATTAAGTTTAAGTTGATTAGGTTCAAATTAATTATTTTCCACTTTAATATACCACAAAACTCTACTGTAAACCGTTAAAGTTAAGTAAGTTGAAATAAATAAACAGCAGTACATAAAGTAAACATAGCTATTTCGAGCTGGCAATTTGCAATATGACGAGACCGCGGTCGGAACTCCATAAAGAAATCAACATTCATATTAGCTATTGAGGACGTCTCCGATTCACGAAACCTTTTGCCAAATGATCTTAGGAAATTGTGTGTGAAAAATGGCCCACCAAGAAGGGGATGGGGTGGCGCCGATGGTGCTATTTTAGTCAATAATAATAATGGTGTTATGCGTCATGCCGCGCTCGGGTCAACGGATAGCTGTGTTGGAACTAGTTAAAGTTACAATGTGCTAGCCTGGTTTAAGGTCGACAAATGTTAAGAACGGTGATAAGAATTCAATTTAATTATATAAACTGAGGCTTTTTGTAAGTTTGTAACAAACATAACATAACATATACTCACGGCTATAAATCCGTAGAAGGGGTAGCAAGAGCTAAGGGATTAAAAATTCCTCAGCCACTTTTGGAAATGTGAGTGGGGAAAAGATGTTAAAAGTAAAGGTTGTTGGTGATGGGTCTCCAACCGCATCGCCCAAAAAACCCTTAAGCCAATTGATTGTACTTTGTAACAAACTAAACCAATTTATTATCATTAATTGCGATCTTAAAGTGGGCTCTAGATGAATTTCAATACTGACTAGCAAAAAATACAATATAAATTTTAAAATAACTATTATTGTATACTCACTCTCGCATAGCTCTATGTTCCAGAGATATGTATGTACATGAAAAATTCTATAAAGGTCGAAAGGTTTGTCAGGATGGTATGAAATGGTGTTCAATAGTCTCTGCCTATCCCGATGGGAACTTACAGAATAATAGCCTTTCTCATCTACTGCAAGCCAACTAACTCACACCGCCTCGGAACAGTTACTACAAATCTAATTTTAAAGATTGTTCGGGCTATTCTCGTGTATGGTCAAACTATATGATGCGCTGTAAGATATGTAAAAAAATATCATAAAAATTCAAAACATCATGCCCACTTAACTTCCAAAATTGGCTAAGGATTTGTTAATTTCAAAACGCTAGATTCCCCTTTTGTGATTGGTACCTTCAAATATAGTAAAGCTATTTTAGTAACGAGTTCGACTTATTTTAGTAATATGTGACTTGTCAAAAGTGCGTAAACAATAACGCTATTGTTAAAAATATGTCAGGAATTTGTTCACTTCCAAGATTTTCTGCAAAAGCCTGCTTTGGGCGTGGAGTAATTAAGAATAAAAAGGCGAGCAGGTCGGCGAGGATAGGAATTGAAGTTAATTATAAAAGATGGCTCCAACTCGCTGCCAATAAAACTAACTACTTAACTCGTCTGCGGCGGAAAAACTAAACGACAGCCGTGATACAGCGGCGCTCGGGAAACAAGGTTCCGTTTACACTTAAGGCAAAGCCTAGATAAAAAAAAGATTAACAAAGTAACACAAAAAATGCGTATTGATAGACGACAACCGAAAGCACTGAAGGCCGTTAGTTAAGTTGAGATTGGGGCATTTAGTTAAGGGGTAAAGTATATATCAAAGATTATTTATTTATAACAGTGAATGTTGTTTATAGAGTTATTATTAATCGTTTTAATATATTTTAGATACAAAAAAAGCTTTACAAAATCTTTATTCAGTTTCATGGTTTTTTTACAGAAGTTTAAGGTTGGAGCCCCCTTTAAAGTAAATCAATACCTGTGCCAGGGACCCCGCTCCTCCGATTGCAAATAATACAATATCGATGAAACTACATAATCCAATACATTTGAATTCTAATTATTGTTGAGTAATATATCATATTTTTATTAATTATTGATAAAACTATATAATCCAAAACATTGTTTTTATTTTGTATTTAAAAAATATCAAAATTTAAATATTATTACATTAAAATATTCAATCAAACCTTTAATTATTTATTTTTTTATAATTATTTATGCATGCAACATTCCAAGAGAAGACTAAAACTATTTATTCTTAGGTTTACATTTTAAGTATCAAAAACAAAGTGTAGTTTTTGTATTCCATAATAATCGTAAAAAGTTATAATTTTGCAGTATAACATTTTCTACATCGTTTCAGTTATTTGCAGTAAATGTGCTGTGTTATTTGTATTATTTTTTAATCCAAAGAAATAATTTCTAAACCTTGCAAAGGAACTCTAACTGAGGTTTGCGGTTAAAAAAATATCAAAGTTTTTCAAGAGTGCGACAAGTCGTAGTGAGGGCAGCGAGAGGACGCTGCGGGGGCGGGGGCGGGCGGGGGAGGGGAAGCCAGTTTTTTAGTTAAGAAAAGTTTAGTCTATTTCTCAGAGCGAAGTTATGTGGACCTCGTTTTACAGATTGAAATAGGAGTCAGAATGAAAGAATCTGGATTTCACATTATGTTTCTTCTTTGACTGGGTAGTGGAATTACCAGAACGAATATGAAAATAGTTTTCTATAATGTTTTTTTAACTTCTTATTTATGCCAATGCAGCACATAGAATTCAATTTAAATACTAAAGATATGACGCACGGGGCACGTTTTTTTTATCTGTTATTTCTAAATTGATTACAAAAGAAAAAGTACCCATTGATATTGAACATTACAAAACGTGAAACAATATTTATTTAATTTTATTCGTAAAGCTTTGTCTGAATTAAAAAAGTTCACTTGCTTTATTTAATATCGTAGGCATAGCTGACTACTAAAATTTCTTGTTCTTAGTATTATCAAATAAAACTTTTATCATTTGAAAATGACATAACGTAAATCACAATTTTATTCCAAACCCAAACAATGGTCATTCGAAGTAGAGCGTTATCTCCTAATGAAATTTTAATCACATGAAACTAGCTTCGTAGTCGCAACGCTGTCGTAGACAGGCTGCGGCTGGGAGTGGCGGCTACGTGCTACGGGAGCGCCGCGTAGCAGTCACGTGCTGAGCCTGGACCGTAGCCAGCGACAGGTGCCCGCTACGAGCTACGCCGCGCCGTCTATCAGATTCATATCTGTAAACCAGTTTGGCTTTACAACTACAACTGACGCTTAATTTTGTTTAACGAGTTAAACAACTATTTAGTCATTCATTAGTTTTGTGAGATAAATCTTAGTTTGGTCACATACAATTTCCTCCATTATTAGGAGCATTTTCTCCAATTACAGCTCATAACGAGTTTGAAAACAGAACGTTACGGTATATCATATCACAAAATGAAAAATTAGTACCCTAAATGTCCGGTATCCATTTTGACACCCTTTTTTGTAATCATATCGCGTGGTAGTAACAAAAACTGTGTTCCAAGTCATTTAAACATTATAATATGCCACCGCACCGGCACAAACGAAGTGATGCGTTTAAAATTGCATACTCAAGATTCCTTCATAACGACGATATCTTATAATATCAGCGTTCATCCAAGCGAGTCCAATAAAATGAGGCAGGCTGAGTAAACAGGTAGTATGATGAAAGTTGGTTATCGCGTAATATCGCCGTGTCGCAGTCAATAAGCGGCGGACGGCGTGACGTCATAATCTCGTTGCAGCGACAATCCGCGCGCCCCAGCCTCGAGCAGTGCTGCCTTCACTCTTGCCACTGCTAAGAATTACATGTAGACATCTGGACTACCTAATTGCACATATTATATATACTATTGATTTTGTGGATATTCTGAAAAAATATTCAAAAAATAACTTACAAACAATATCTTAACACTGAACTAATTGTCCACCAAATGAATGATGTAGGTGTATTTAAATTACATATTATTTGTGAACAAAGATTCAAAAGCATGTATACACGTTAACCCATAGCCAACATGTGTTTAAATTTTTCAATAGTATCGCCATGCGATTGACAATCTAGTAATAACCTACTGAATCACCGTTGTATGTTATTACCATATAAGCACTCCTTGATATTAATTATAGCGTGAAAGGTTTTCTCTAAGACAAAAATTAAGTGTCAACTTGCTCAAGTGTTCTAGGAAGTAGCAAGGTAGCGTTGAATTTGCGACAGCAAAATTGTTTGTGACATCACAGCGCCGCCGCCGCCGCGCCTCCAGTCACGAGCCATGAAAAAATATTTAACTGAAACAGTTGCTCTTTAAGAATACTCAGCATAACAAGTTTATTTCAGCTGAACAGGTTTCCGTTGTCACTACTTTCACTGTTCTAACTTTCTGTACTACTTTTAGCAATTTATCATAAACATTTTATATCATAAAATTATATTGATACTATCAGGTCGAGTAATGTAAATCATAACCTGTTAGCTGTCAATCATTTAAGTATAAGTATAAAAAAGAAAATCATGATTTCATATATATTGTTTATTATATGATGATTTAAGATTAAACTGATGTTGAGGCAAGCTGGCGTCCGTAGTCTGCAGAAAAAGAGCATGTATGAAAAGAAGCTTGATAGGTTTGCAGGGACCAATGAAGGTGGCGATCGATAGTCTCTGTCTACAAAAATAAAATAAAAATAATGGCATGTATGTATTTTTGATTTGCTATTACAATTTTATATTTAGCAACACGAAAATACAAAAAATTACTTAAAACAGAATCGACAATGTGTTAAATTTAGACACGCCTATTATTAATTTGCCGTGTAGTGCTGGCTTAGAATGTCTCTACCCCTTTCTACCCAGGGGTATCGTAAGAAGCGACTAAGGGCATGGGGATTTTTGAAGTGGTTTTTGGGCGATGTGGTTGGAAACCCATCACCAATGATACTTCATTTCTACCATCATGTCCCCTATCAACTTCCAAATGTGACTGAGGAGTTCCCAGCTCTGAAGCTCTGGCTACCCCTTTTTGGGATTCATGGCCGTGAGTTTATGGTTTTATTAATTTCAGATTTTTATCGAATAGCTGCGAAAATGTTGATTTTTATATTTTGGAAACAATGTAAGGTTTTGTATGTTATCATGTTAAAGATAACACAACGCAATTATTATTTTTAGACTTAACCATCCAAGACGAGTATGGAAGAACTATTTTGAGGGACTCTTTGAAAAAGAGGATACATCCATTTCTTCGCCAATCGGCAGTAATGTTGATTGGAACGACGTTATGGGTGACTTTAGTGACAGTGAGATCAGTATGGAAGAAATAATGAAAGCAATGAAAAGTATGAAACTAGGGAAAGCGGCAGGGTATGACAGGATAAACACTGAAATGCTGAGGGCTGGTAAAGGGGTGGTGGCTTCCTGGTTGTACTTCCTTTTCCAAAAATGCTGGTCGAGTGGCAAAGTGCCACAAGACTGGTGCAAAGCGGTAATTGTGCCTTTATATAAAGGAAAGGGGTCACACCAGGAGGCTAGAAACTACCGTGGAATTGGCCTACTCAGCATTGTCGGTAAATTGTATGCAAAGGTTTTGATTGAAAGAGTGATGAATGAAACGGATGATAAAATATGGGATGTGCAAGCAGGATTTAGAAAGGGAATGGGATGTATGGACCAAATCTTCTCTTTAAGGAGCATCACCGAAAAGTTCTTAGCTAAGAACCGAAAGGTGTATTGCTCCTTCATTGATTTAGAGAAGGCGTATGATAGGGTGGTAAGAAAGTGTTTATGGGAGGTGTTATCCAAGTTCGGTTTGGGGAGTCGACTTATACGTGCACTGGTATCACTCTATGAGGATTCCAGTGCATGTGTGAGAGTAAACGGGGAAAATACTGACTGGTTCGGGATCTCTCGGGGTGTCCGACAGGGTTGTGTAGCTTCCCCGTGGTTCTTCAATTTGTTCATGGATGACTGTTTAACAGAGTTGCGTGAAAGTGATTATGGATTGAGGTTGGGTGGATTCATCATTAAATGCCTCTTATATGCCGACGATCAAGTGCTACTTGCATCATCGGTGGAAGAGCTGCAAGAGATGATGAATATTGCATGTGCGTCTTTTGAAAAAAAGGGAATGAGGGTGAATGTGGATAAAACAAAAACTATGGTTTTTGAGAGAGAGGTGAATATGACCGAATGCGTGATTGAGATTAATGGTAAGAAAGTGGAACAAGTGAAAGAGTTTGTATATTTGGGAAGTTTGTTTACTAGGGATGGAAAGTGTGATGAAGATATCGAGAGAAGAGTGAAAAAGGGTAATGCGGTAAATGGAGCACTGGATAGTCTAATGTCTAGTCAGTCGGTGTCTGCAAAGGCCCGAATGGCTGTGCATGATGCTGTCCTCGTTCCTACGCTTATGTATGGCAGTGAATGTTGGGTGTGGCAGAAGAAGCATGAAAGTAGAGTGAATGCAGTAGAAATGAGATCCCTCAGAAAAGTGTGTAATGTAAGGTTATGTGATCGTGTGAGGAATGATGTGATTCGTGAAAGGTGTGGTGTAAAAGATGATATTGTAAGAAAGATAGAAAAAGGAATGTTGAGATGGTTTGGGCACATAGAGAGGATGGATGACAGTAAATTGGTGAAAGAGATATATAGAGCCAATGTGGAAGGTAATGTTAGTAGAGGACGACCTCGGAGGACACATTTGGATCAAATAGAACATGTGCTCAAAAAGGCAGGTGTCCGCAGTATGAAGAATAAAAGAGCATGTATGAAAAGATTGATGGATGTAAACGAAGCCAGAGAGGTTTGCCAGGATCGTACAAAGTGGCGATCGATAGTCTCTGCCTACCCCAATGGGAACTAACGGCGTGAGAATATGTATGTAATATGTATATATGTTAACCATCCAAGAGTTGACTGGAGATAGTTTTAGTAATAAGACCGCAAATGGTGCCTTTGCTTTGGTAAATCTGTAGTTTATAGTTTTTTTTGTCATGTGCAATGAAGTCGTTTTTTTATTTTGTTTTTTTGCATAATAATTATTCAGCTAAATTTTATGATAACATTCCTTGTTGGCCTAGTATTAATGAAAAAGAACTAAGAAAAAAAAGTTTTAGTTAAGCGTTATGATTGTTTCTAATATTATAATAAAGTTGTTCTGTTAGCGAAAGCGCCAACAAAGTATCAATCATCTCGTAACAAATATTAAAAGGCGCCGGAGGTTTTGTCAAAATGCTTGTTACGTTTTTGTCATCGGGAATTCTTTTGTATACTTATATGAAAATACTTGTCAAGAATATATTGTTTTTGTTACTTAAATAATGTTTGAAGTAATGTTAATTCAAACTTATAATAATGCATAAAAACAAGCATATACTCACGGATATACATCTCAAACAGGGTAGCTAAAGCTTTAGACTTCTAAATATTTTGATTGGTATCATTTGAGCTGTGTACGATGTCACTAAATTTTAAATTGCACGCTACCCAAGCGTGCACGCTACCAAGATGATTGATAATGGATTTTGAAATGAATAATCCAACTAGCACATTCACGTCCCACCGCCAAAGAGAAATAATCAAATAATTCT
Organism: Bedellia somnulentella; assembly: GCA_963576735.1. Taxonomy (NCBI): domain Eukaryota; kingdom Metazoa; phylum Arthropoda; class Insecta; order Lepidoptera; family Bedelliidae; genus Bedellia; species Bedellia somnulentella. The sequence continues at coordinate 76,881 of OY755175.1, read as the reverse complement.
ACTATGAATCAATATTAAACGGCTGACATAATACTTATTATACGCCTATATTTTATTATTCGTCTTATTGACATTACAAATAATGAAATTTTTGGCACTTTAACATTAGGTGAATAAGAAAAAGTACCATAAACTTCTAATAATCACAGCCAACTCCCCAAGTAACACATTTCAGTTACCAAACACGAAACCACATCTTATCGACAAAACAATACAACAGTCGCCTTAACGTATATTTTAGTCTTCAGATTATATTCAAAAGCATAAACGAAGCCTATTATTTGGTTGAAACATTGACGAAATTCAGACCAAAGCTTTTCATTTATAATCGGCTTCTAGAAGTCCTATGTTTCCATTTCATATAAATTGCTTTGTCGCGTACCTGAGAAGGTTTCATGGAAATCTCTTATTTTCAAATTAAATGTTATTTCTCTCGTAGTACAGACACTGTTGGGTTACGTGAATGAAATAATAAACTATTTCATAAGTAAATTAATCCAATTTTAGTTGGAAATATATAATACATTATTTTTATTTTAATGACATGTTTTATTGTGTTGTTATTTTATGTTGCACTAGTGGATTGGCCCAGCTTCGCACGGGTAGCGTTGTTTTTGCGTAAGTATCTAAGGTTTCTTCAATAACTGCTCAAACTTTGTGACATTTAGCGCAATTATTGCAATTATTAGCACTCCTAAACAGTGTAGCTATAGATTTGTGACTTTGAATGCACTGTAATGAACAGTTCAGTGTTTCCGTTAGTAAGCAAATTTTCAAATAACAATCTAACAAAGAAATCATACCACGATGTAGGATGCAACTACTGGCGCCATCTAGTATGTAATATATAAATTAATAAGGATTTGGTCAAGGGCGCGTGTGCTAATTTCATGTATAAATTAGGTGTTTCTCTACGGATTTCTATGATCCTTTTTTTATTGAATAGGTAATAAAGTTAAAATTTTTGAATTAAGGATGAGTAAGAGTATTATAAACGGAAGAGTAAACAAATATAATCAGAATGCTCCGAATTGCTAAGCTATCAGGATTTACACGTGTTATTGTGAGTCAACCATAAAAGATAGACATATGCTATTGCAGAATATTTTTTAGAAAATATTATGAAGAATATTTCTGTCATACTTGATTTCTATGTAACTTTAACTTTTAAGGCTGCACACGCGATGGAAGCTTAACAATGGAGAAACTTTCCCCGTTTTCCCAAAATTTCCCGAAATTCCCCTTCACTACTCTGCTGAAAAGTATACTCTAACCTGCCCAGAAGTATGAAGAATAATTGTGCCAAGTTTCGTTAAAATCCGTCGAGTAGTTTTTGTTTCCATAAGGAACATACAAACCGACAGACAGACAGACAAAAATTTTACTTATTGCATTTTTGGCATCAGTATCGATCATTTATCACCCCCTAATAGTTATTTTGGAAATACATTTCATGTACAGAATTGACCTCTCTACAGACTTATTATAAGTATAGATTAATATTTGATTAAAAGCAAATTCAAACATAGCACATATTTTTCTGTAGGTTTCGCTTAAAACAACGCAAGCCTATCTCTTGTATTGGTTTTTAAGTAATTTTTGGTCTATGAAATAGGAAGTCTTTCACCGAGGGTTCTGACTCTTCTGTTTGGGAATATAGACAGGGTGAGTTATTTCTATTCAGGTAAATTGGCACTTTTATTGTAGCGGTAGCACTCAAGCTCATATTTAACGTAATCAAACAGAATGAAATAACAGAACAATATTTAAAAAAAAATCAAAATTCAACGTCTTACTTCTTTGTCCTCTTTACAATTTTTAGACTACGAAATCAACTACATGGTTCTTTTTATCGCAAAGTCTCCCTGCAACCCATGCTGTATGTATCATACTTAAACCCAAAATAAAATGCATCATATTTCTTACTAACTTTAAGGCTGTTACTAATCGTAGAGAGTAGAATATTAGTTCGCTGAGTGGAGTATAACAGAGAAGGCAGTGAGTCCGTATCGGGTCTCGCAGCGCAGCCAATTTGCCGCCCCATTGAAGACCTCTCTTTTAATTTCGCCGCCTCCCCCCGCCGCCCGCCCCGGCTACCGCTGCCGCCGCCGCTACGCAAACACTTGACTAGATAAGCTGCCGTACCGAACAGTCATTCTCTAACGAGTTCAATATAGTACCTGGTTTGATTAGCATAATTTAAATATTATATAACTAATCTGTTTTCCTGGAAGACGTACTACTGTCACTGTAAACTTTTTGCAAGTGAACTTATATGCTGATTTATATTATTTAAAACTTGATAGTAACAAAATTATTTTGTAATATGATGATAAATGATGATTGATGAATTAGCATAAGGAATCAAACTCCTGCGATCTGTGTCAGGAACTGCTGTTTCTATATGTTTGAACTGATTGTGTATCGACGACTTCAGGAACGCTTATTTCTATGTCAATGCACAAAGAATTTCACAGCTGACACATCGTGTGTACGGCGCTGTTAGCGACCCATTGGTCTTGGGAATTCACATAGCAAGAGGATGACAGTCTGAGTGCTGTTCTAGGAAGTCGGATATTAATATCAGATGAGTCGTTGAGATTTAGCCGCGCTGAATGTCGAGACCTCATGTCATCATTTTGTTGCCAACGACTTAATTTATCTTCTAGGTCGAACTATCAAACCCTTAAAACGAATTTTAACTATCTAAAAGAGAGAGAGAGCAACTTAAGTATCGTTTCGTCTCATTCAGTTGTTAAGATTTCAATGCTACAGAACTATACTTAAGTTGTTCTCAGCTGGAATACTCAATTCAGAAATCGGGCGTAAATATACATAGTAATCCTCGATTAAATCATTGTTTTATTTCAGTTTATTTTAAAGCAAACGTGCCTTTTCCATTCAATTGTAATACTGAAAAATAATTATACAAACATTAATTAAATGAGTGACATAAATCTATACTTATAATAAATCTGTAGAGAGGTCAATTCTGTACATGAAATATATTTTCAAAATAACTATCAGGTGGTGATTAGGGATCGATACTGATGCCAAAAATGCAATCAGTAAAATTTTTGTCTGTCTGTCTGTCTGTCTGTCTGTCTGTCTGTCGGTTTGTATGTTCCTTATGGAAACAAAAACTACTCGACGGATTTTAACGAAACTTAGTACAATTATTCTTCATACACCTGCGCAGGTTTTTGTATACTTTCCAGCTGAGTAGTAAAGGGGAATTTTGGGAAATTTTGGGAAAACGGGAGAAGTTACTCCATTTTTTAAGCTTCCGTCGCGTGTGCAGCCTCAATGGTTAAACTTACATAGAAATCATGTGTGACGGAAATATTTTTCATAAAATTATCTAAAAAAAAATCCTCAGCAGTTTATGTCTATCTTTTACGGTTGACTCACAATAACACGTGTAATTCCTGATAGCTTAGCAGTTCGGATCATTCTGATTATATTTGTTTACTCTTACGTTTGTAAACGTCTCACTTATCCCAAATTTAAAAACGGTTACATTATTACCTATTCATTAAAAAAAGAATCATAGAAATCGGTAGACAAACACCGAAATTATACATAAAATAAGCCATCACGCCCGTGATCAAAACTAAATCTTTACTAATTTACATATAATATACTAGATGGCGCCAGTAGTTGCATCCTACATCAATGATTTATTTTTTAGACTGTTATAAATACTTCATAGCGTTTTATTTCAAAATTTGCTATTAAACGGAAATACTGAACCGTTCATCAAAGCGCATTTAAAATCACCAAACTACACTGTTTAGGGAGTGCTATAAATTTAATAAATTGAAAACATTGCGCTGAATTTCACAATGCTTGAGCAGTGACTGAAGAAAGAAACCTCAGATATTTAAAAAAACAACGCTACCCGTGCGAACCTGGGACGATCCACTAGTATATAATAAATTTTAATCAGAGATTTAAAAAATACAATGTAAAATCATGCTAAAATATTCGCGGGCAAATTGACTTTGCACAGTTAACACAAGTGAAATAATATTATCCCGTTGGTAATATTATTGTAAACTAAGCTCGGCTTTGAATCGTATATCATTATAAGTTCAAATATGACTGATCAATGAGTAAATATCTATTATAGATGCGTGAAGCAATAAGCGGGTTACTTGTGAGAGGTCAGGTGGCAAAGACACAGCCTTATGTTAGAAATCTTCATAACGGATGGACAAAATCGTATACTAGCGTTAAGTATTAAACTTTTTTAAGTAAATAATAAAATGAATGACAATATAATATCAAACTAGAAAATTTATTATAAATGCATAAATTTATATGATAATGTTTATTTTATTCGGAAAGAATCCTGAGTTGAATTGGTTTTATTCTTCTCTGACTGTCATAGCATTTAAAAGCTCTGAATAAATAATTACGTTTTAGTTTCTTTCTTTCTATAGGTTTTCCCTCACCGTTAACAACCATGATAAATTAACCCAACCCAGGATTTGAAACCACGCCTGTCTGCATGATAGGCGGTGCTCGACCAACTAAGTTATCACGATTTTTAATGACAAAATCTGAAATAATTTTCTAGCATTTTATAAACATCAATAATTCATAATTTAACTAATTACAGAAAGTAAGGTGGTTAAAATATGTATAGTTTATTGACGTTGTAGGTTCTTAATTAAAATCAAATTTCACAGATACTAAAAGTATTGATGAAATAAAGATAAATCATGAAAATAAATAATTTACAAACAAATCGTTACAATAAATAATTTAACATCATTATTGAAATATTTTTTTTTAGTAATTAATTAGTACATTTATTTCAGGTTTATTTAATACATTTCATAGTTTATTGATTGCTGTAACTGAAAGATATTGTATTTATAACAAGGTTAAAATAGTAGTATACCTTGCAAGGATAAGCTATTGGGTTCATTAGCACAACAAAAAGTGGAAATCCTTGAACGATGGATATAACTTAAACTCTGTCTCGTGTTTGAGTATAATTGTCCTAAATTTTATTTATTTAAAAGATTCTACAATATAAAACTAATTTCGAATCTACTACTACTGAAAAAGCTGGTTTCCTAAGAGACAAATAAAAGAGCATGTACCAATAAAATTAAGTCTTAAAATCAGGCTCGAGTGGTTTGCCTACCAAAGTGGTTATCGTAGTCTCTACATATCCTAACGACAACTTTTGGGTTGAGTATATGCAGTTATGATTGTACAATACAACAGTGCTTTGAACATCAACTTATTTGTGCGTAAAGATGTTGAGATGTAATCAAGCAACAATGTAGCAACTCGTCGAGTGGGTCGAGAGCTCGCTGCTCGCGTGTGCTCGGCGGATAGAAGTGTGTGCTCAGCTGTTGACTGTCGAGCATCGATTAGACTGCTGTGTAAACACGACTTAGTACAGCTTTACAACACTCGCAATATTCAATATTGTATTAGCATATTAATGCGGAGATTTGCTATCAATACTTCAATTATTTTCAAAGATAGGTATTAACTTTAAGTTTACTTGATAATTTAAGTCATTATTTTTAAGGATTATAATCCATCAAACTCATTCATCTAAATTATATTGAATTAAGTTGCATATTCACAATTAATTATCAATAATCCCCACATGAGGTTTTCATGAACAAAAAGATTTAAACAATTGAAGATTATTAAAGGCAGTTTAGACAAACATGTCTACAAGTACAAGCAAATAGCGGCCGTGCAGTATTAGTACCGACACGCTTTGTACCTCGATTTGAATGCGCTTTCTAAACCAGTTTGGAGTACGGCCATTCAGCCCTTGCAACCGACCAAGAAGTTCAATTTGCGCGAAAGGGACACAGCCTAATGTGATGTGATACAAATTCGGACGGCGACCGCAGAACGAGCCGCGCCACTGCTCAGTGAGTGCTCAGTCTGTGCCGCTTGTAATTACTCTGAATACAGTTAGTTGATTTCGTTGAGTCGAAATTGCGCATTCCGAGCGAGCCTCGAGCCCCGAGCCTGTGTGTGTGCTCGATTTAATACCTCTTTGGTGTTGAAATGCATGTTGTTTTAGCGAGTTTGTTAGTTAATGCACATTCTGTTCGGATTCACCGACGCTCTCGCTGAGCAACTCGTATTGATAACATTTCGCTACGTTTACTTCTAAATCTTAATAAATTGTCTCGAACATGGTTTTAATTAAAACATGTTGTGATGGTAATATTATTCATAGAGTATTGATGTTCAACTTAAATCTACGTTAAACAATATGCCCTTCTTTTGTTCTATTCTAAGCCACCACTACACAGCTTTTAGTGCGGAGCGTATTGAATGAAATACAGAATTTATATACTTGTTAAGTAACATTATCACTCTCACTCATCACATCTCAGCGAAAAGGTTTCCTCAATGGTCAGTCTATTGTACCCTACAATTATCTTAATTCACCAGTGATTTTTAAAAACGGAGAAATATATAAAAAGAATTCCATAGAAATAAAATTGATAAAAAAAACTTAACAAAGTTTTCTCTGTAACAATAAATCCTAAATCTGGAAAATCGAGCTCTATACTTACCTATCAAGACTAAAATACGCATCACGATTATTATATTGTTTAATATTTACAATAAATACATTTAAATGATATATATATATATATATATATATATATATATATATATATATATATATATATATATATATATATTAACTATTTAACTGTCATAGTAATAGCGGTCTTCTTTTAGAATTGATTGAAATCGTACTAAATTTCTCGAAACAACGTCTAAGAGTTTCAATTCTTGCTATTCCAAACTGAAACTACATAGCAGATAATGTCCATCACATAGTACACTAAAATTCATAGAACCGTCATCATTTTTCGTTTAGAACTTTACAAAATGTGTCAAAAATTAAACTCTTTATAAAACCACTAAGCTACCTCCGAGTACTTTACTCACGTCTATGAACCCTAAAAGCTGATTTCGAGGAGGAAACTACTGTAAGTTGATAATGTGGTCAAGCAAATGATCTTTGTTGATGCGCTTTCAACCAATGTGCAAATGTCGTAAAAATATGTACATACATATACTCACGGTTTAGTCCCAGAAAGGGGTCGCATCTAAAATATTTGAAATTGGTAAGCCCTTTTTATAAATAGAGCCTCAATCTTTTTAATAATAATATAATAATAAATCATTTATTTTCAGACAACAAGGTCCATATAATATTAGTAAACTTAGTCTATGTTAGTGTTTTACAACTTGGTAGGCAGAGGCTTTGAGATCTGATGCGCAGCCCTGAAGCGCCGGAACACTATTCCCTCAGGCCAAAAATTCTCTCCTAGCAGAATCTTCTCGTGGACTGCGGGAACCTGGAGCCAGTAGGATTTGAAGTTAGTAGGCCTACTGGGCTCCAGACGTGAGATGTTGAGCACGGTAATGGGACCGAGGCTCGTCTGCTCAATGTGACGCAAGATGTCATTGTGCGTCATCTGTGGAGCTACTCGTGATATATAAATATCCAGTACCGGTGTTGCAGCCTTCAAGGGGCACGAGGCTGCTGGGACGGTACCACGCTTATTCCTGTTGTTAGCACGACGTTTGGGTTTTTTCCCAACCAGGGTAAATCCATCGTCGTCTCCAACAGTCTTCGGCGCGGCACGAACGGGCGCGGCTCGGTTCTCCTTTCCCTCCCTCCGTCTGGTAGTCGCGGCGGGTAGCGGGGGGTTCGGGCAGCGACGACGGGAGCGTGGTTGGCTACCTGACTTCAACACCTGTGCGAATGAACCCTTGTGAGCCACCGATGTCGATGGCGCGTCGGCTTTGCAGACAGGTGCGGATGGTCGCAGCGAACTCGTTCCATCACAAATTCGCTGAGTTGTCGGAGGATCACAGTCAATGACCGGGCGGTTTACTGGGTCAGTTGTCACAGTTATTTTGCTGCGTTGCGAAGTGTCGAGTGTCGGACGCTTCTGCCGTTTGCGCGGCGGCGATACTTGGGCGAACGCGACGTCAGCATTTCGCAACGATATCACCTCGCGCTGCAACTCGGCGCTGGCACGTTCCGAAGCCACGAGTTTGGCTTTGATATCTTCAACGCTGGACTTCAACAACTGGATGTCCTTCAACAGTGATGTTACGTCCACATGGTCGAAGGTCACTGGAGGCAGCTTGTTAAGGTCCCGCGCTACGTAAGTGGGGATGTCATCCGGATCCGTCTCCTTGAAAGCTCGGAAGATGTCCTGGATATTTCTTTTCCCGCTGCCGTCGGCCCTCCTCGAGGCGAGGCGCACGGCAGTGACGGCGGCGGTGTCGGCGAGGAACTGTCTCGCGGCGGTTATTTCGGCGTCCGTATAATTGGTCGCGCAGATCTGCTCAAGGCTGAGCTCGTCCATCACGTCCAGTTTATTCTGCACGAAGGCGAGCAGCTCCTGCACCAGGATGGTGTCGGAGCGCTTCACGCTGGCCGGGGTCGCCATTGGTTAAACACACAATGACGCACATTTATTGCTGATTCGGTCGCTGCTAGGTAGCGTCCGATCGAGCCGGGCGTTTTTTAACAGACTGGCTGTTTGTGTTGGGACTGTCGATCCTTTTCTTAACGTATTCTAATGTATGGAATACTTCCTCTAAGGCTTCGTCCCCAGTAGGCAAACTGTTAGCCACCGACCTTAGTGAGCGGCTGACTCTCACCAAAACCGGTTCCAGTCGGCGGCGGCGATTGGTTGTTCGCCGGGCGTAGTGACTCCGTTTGCTGCAAACTGATTACAACAAAAGTAAAGTGATAATTCAGTCGGTCGGCTAAACTCTTACAGTTTGCTTGCGACGCACGAAAATTGATTTGAGTCTGCAGCTAACTCAAATTTCAGTTCGCTGCAAATTTGCGGCTCACTCTGTCGGCGGCTAACAGTTTGCCTACTGGGGACGCAGCCTAAATCTTCACTAACCGGTAACACCGTGTCAAGTCCGTCAGTAGGGTTCTTACCCTAAAGCTATAATAGCTAAAGGTTCCATTTATTCCTAAGTTTAGTTGACGGATCACCTAACAATCACTGAAAAATCCCCTTACTATAAGTCGCCCCGTGAGAATATGTTCACCCATAACACCAAGTAAAACTGAACAAAAGAACATAAAGTTTTCTTTATAAGAGTCGCACTTGAGCGCATGAAAAACGAAACTGTAAGCGTATTATTAGTATCTATGTAAAGAGATAAACTGTGGAACTTATTCGTTGACTTTATTCAGAGTAAGCAATTTGTCCATGTTTGTCTTCGGTCGCGAGCGCTGAGCTGAGCGCGATAAATTATGGAGCTTTTGTCTCTGAAATTATTGTTGGAGATGTCGGTATTGTTCCGGTGGAGGGCGCCGCCGTAATTCTGTCAATCTTGGGTTAATGCCTGCCATTGTTCGTGTTTATTTCTTAATAACATACTTAGATTTTTTTTAATGATATGTAAGTTAGAAAAAATTGTTTTAACACTAATCCATTTCAAAAAATAATAAAAGGATCAAATTATCTGAGCATCAGTTTCAATAAAGTAGTACACGTCACGTTAGTATGTATTACCAGTGTGTTCTAGTGTTTGCTAATGCAATGTCGCAATTCACTCTTTACTAAGCTTAAGTAAGTTACCTTTTGTATCAGCAAGGAGAGAATAAAGTTTTTTTAAATAGTTTGACACTTGACTAGTATACACAATCGTGTATACTAATATTTCTACCACTTTTACTAACCCTTTCTAAGAATACGGTAATGAAAATTCCTAACAGGCAATATAAGTCACCACCGAGAGGCTTGATCCTACTTGTATAACCCTATACCAGTATAACCCGATTTGGTCATAGTCTAACAGCTGGCCAAGTGCGGGTTTCCAAACTAACGACTACTGCATGAAATATTGCGTTATTGAATGAAATATGTTTTGTAGTCGATTCCAACGAAAATCAACTGTCATAAAATATTTGTGTCATTTTGGTTGTTTAAAAAAATGCTTACATTTATCAGACGGCGCGATGCGATTTATTCAAGCACATTAAGTTATCAAATTCATAGCTAACCCAAAAGAACACTTCTCACAAATTCGTTGCTGTTTGTCGCCCATCATATTGCTTGAAGAACGACTAGAGTGACGGATGGAGAAGCCGTCTCGCCACCACCACCACCTAGTGATCACTCCGGTGATGTCGTCCGCTAAAAGTTTTTCAATTAGTCGCACCGCCGCCGCCGCCGCCATTGTTATTCAGATTCGCTGGAGCAGCACCTGCGCTAAGCAATTACTACATTACCAGATTATACAGCCGTTATTTAAACATAATTTACGCATCTGCTCTAGCTTAGAAAATTATTGGACCGTAAACTTAAGGAATTTACTAGCAAACCGCCCAGGTTGCGCATGGATTATCAGAATTTTTAATTTGTATAAAATGAATAAACTATTATCTATTTCCCTTAGTTCCATTATCCCTTACTGCGAGCTATCTGCTAGTGATAGGCCCTTTATTTAAACCGTGCCTGGAAACCGGAGTCTGATACTATTGTGCATGATCTTTTTTTCAAAATATATTGCCTAAACTTTTCAGTTGCATACCTTTAAATAAAATGGCACATAAAATATAACTTATCCATAGTAAGAAAACTAATCCGATGTATGATATTTATTAGAATATACAATGATAAAACATTCAGAGATAAGCAAGAAATACGCTATATTAATAATACATAATTATGATGTTCGCATTAGCAGCAACTAATAAAATATCAGGCAGCAGTCAGAACTTGAGCAAGCTTTTAATAAAGCCGAAACGAAATATAATGAAGTTGAATCGAATGGAACGGTCAACGAAACAACGAAACGTTGTGTTCGCGGGAGGTGCGGGGCGGGGGGGCTCGTCATCAGCGCAGGTAATAAAACCACTTTGACGTCTTAAAGGAAATCTTTGTCAGCCGAACATTGACTAATTGGCAACGTCTTTTGTAAGTGCTATCTGCCGCCGCCGCCGCCGCCGCCGCTAAATAATTGAAATGGCTGTACCGGTCCCCGCGCCCGCCCCGCGCCGTCTTGCTCCAACCATTGCGCTTCCGTTCCTCAGTTTTATTGTGTAATTAGCCTGTTTCGAGCCACTTTATTACGTTTTAAATTATGCACGGTTTTATCTTTGCTGAAATCGCCGCCATTTTCATAAGAAACGTTTCGAATAAATATAATTTAATAATACGCGTTTCACTTTCAGAAGCGTTTAAACGACGAAAGCAAAAAAATGCGATTAGAATTTAAGATTTGTTCACCGCAATATTGTTTAATTCTTAAAAGATATTCGATGGTACTTTTATTAATTATTCAGATTTTCGAATAAATCTAATTTGCCTAAGTTTATAAGAAGAGACGTTTAAATCTTCGTAAAATTATGTTACTTTGGAGCCATTATTTCATTAGGCTCTCGTAGACATTTTGCCAAGGCATTAGGACGGTATTACTGAATATTAAGATATGAAAAGAAGACTCTTAAAACAGTAAGTTAAAGTTATAAAAAAAGTTATTTTTATCAAAATTTAACTAACTTAGTTTTAAATTAAACAGAATTATAAAACATTTTAAGGGTAATCAATAACGATGAGGTAATGCAGGACCCTATATTTAGCTTTTTGTTTGTGTGTCTGTACGGATGTCAACAGGCTGTATTACAAGAACCGTGATGATAAGACGGTTGTTTTTTTTTCAGATCATGTATTGCTGTTGTTATTATGTTTGACGTTATATGGGGTTCCTTTACGACTTAAGTTAAACAAATTGATAATGTTGTTCTCAGCCGACACTACACAACTAACAAGCAACATGGTGGAAATTTCCACGCAATATTGGTATTGAATTTGAAATGTATAGTGAAGGGCCCAAAAATGTTCTTCTACACAAAAAAGGGAACCCATGATTTTATATTTTAATTTTAAATGATATTTAGGGGTCGCTACCGACCTTCAAAAAAATCAATATTTCATCATTTAACGTTTGTAGTACTACTCAGATTAAATAACTTTGTAATAATCTATGACTATATTAACAACATAAATAACGTTTAAAGAGAGTTATGAAACATGGAATAACGATGATGGTTATACCAGAAGAATAATAAGGCAATAGTTCAGATCATGCGCGTTGTGAACGACATCGCAGAGCGAGGTGTGACGCTTATGAAAAATATAATAAATTACTCACCAAAAATAAAGAACAGAAACAATATCTATTGTCATTGGTTAAAGACCATCGGTAGAAGTTTCCAAATACGTAGAAATATACATTATTGTCAATCTAATTACTAATTTTAATGTTGTTTTAGTTACTTGATGACATTTTATAACTTTTAAAACAATATCATGATTGATTTTGGTATTAATAAAAAAATCCTTAAGTGTATTTTATTTTAAAAAAAATAAGACTTTCCTTGAGCGGTAGCGACCCCTAAAAGTTAAATAAAAAAACCAAAAAAACTACAGTGTTACTTTTTTATTGTTATAGAAGACAAGAAAAGGGTGTCCCCTAATATAATTCAAAAAATATTTTTTCGCCCACTTAAGGACCACCCTAATTTAGCCGCTTTTAATATAAATTTAATTTCTTCACACCTTAACACTGACTATTAGTTATGTGGCGTCATTTTAAACAGTATTCTAATTAATAATATTCTAAAACATGTATTTATTAATGATTTAATTAACTAGCCTAATTAAATTGAATGAAATAATAATTTAAATAAAATTAAAAGTCAAAATTTATTAGTGTGTCGACTCATGTATTTTCGGTGCATATAAATATCTACGAAATACACAAAAACATGACCAAATTGTCATAAATGTGCCAGAACATTAATACATCGCTATGTTCAGCTTCGTGATTCTTGGCAAACTGAAAGGAAGTAGCTTCGATATAGCTACGAGTACAGCTAAAAGTTACTGTATTTACCATATATAAAGTGAAAAGCTTTATAATATTTAATAATTAAAATAATTTTGATGTGCAATTATGTATGGTATCTGCAAATCATTCCACCCTTATATTACTTGAAGCCGCTCGGTTCAATAGCGCCTGATTGCGGACTCACATCAAACTAGTCCAACTCCGCCGCAGCCTCCGATACTTGCTTGATAACCCTGTATAATTACCAGCCGAAGTTACGTCTAACATCGTCACCAGTTGAATTGATTTTAATCGAAACCTATTAAATATATTATTAAATATGTCTATTGAATCATAACACGTTAATGAAGTAAACTACTAAAGTTAAATATGGTCAAATTAATAAATAATAAGAAGTATAAATTTTTTAATCATAGGATTTTCCAATTTCGATAAAAAATCTGCTGCTATTTTAAGGCTAAATGCATTTACAAAATACATGTACGTCCATAAAATCATTTACAAAATCCATACTAATATTATAAATGGGAAAGTGAGTTTGTTTGTTTGTTTGTTCCGCTTTCACGCCGTAAATACTGAACCGATTGCTTTGAAATTTTTCAGACGTGTAGTTAGAAGTCTAAATTAAATAATAGGGTACTTTTTATCCCGGAAAAAATATGTTCCCACGGGAAATCAAAAATATTGTTTGCTTACTAAATGCATTGGAGATGGCGCTGTGTATCGTTTAAAACAACGTAAAATATTGTAAACTAATATAAAAATCAAAATTTAGAAGCTTAATGGTACGGTAATGCATCCCCGAAAATAAGGAACTCCCGAGCCATGATGTACTATTTTTTTATCGTATACATTTTTTTTTACATCTACTTATATTGCAAACGAATATTAACATGTAAATATAGAAACTAAATGAAACGACGACGATTCCTTGAAACTAAGGAATCCGCAAGAGTTCTCATAGGAACATCAAAAAACCTTAACTCATATATGGCTCAAAATATTGCAGCGATTATTTTTATCATCGATGGAATTCACATCAGACACTTTGTTAATGTTCATTTTGGAAAGATGAAGGGGTTTCATCAAATTAAATGACTAATTTGTTTATCAATAGTAAGACTAATGTGAAATAAAGCGTAATAAAAATTTGACACCGCCCCGGTAACGTCTCCGTGGCGTAGCGGTATAACTAACTACTATGAATATTTAATTAGAACTATTATGAATCAATCGTCCCGGGTTCGTATCTCAGGTAATTCAAGCTTTTTGTAAAAAAAATTTTTGTCAGCTTAAAATAACACTATATATAATAATAACAAGCACTATCCCTTCAATTTAGCGATTATTTTGGAAGGAGATCCACCACTAATCATCCCTATATTGCCGAGCAATCGCTGCAAGCTCTCCCACTATCACCAACGGTCAGTGTAGGGGGCAGCACCGGGCCGTCGCCGCAGCGCCAAACTACTATCCGTATCTGTACTTACTAGAGATATTCTCATTTCTGAACATAAAAACTTGGTATATTTGTTTCATGATTCTTATGAACAATTAAAAAGGAATTTTTGGAACTCATCCCCTAACGGGTTGATATAGCAAATGAAAGTTAATATAGAGTTTTTTTACATTTTATAATAAAACTTGGTGCGATTGAATTTATGAAATCCAACTATCAATCATTCATGAATATATGCTAACAACCATAAATTCCATAAAAGGGTGGCCATAGCTTCGGAGATACTAATTCTTCATCCAATTTTGGAAATATATTGATAAAAGATAGGTTAATAAAGGTTGTTAGTGATGGGTCACAAACTGCATCGCCCAACAATCACTTAAAAAGCCTCAATGTCCTTTATGTCATTTACAACGCCCGCGGGATTATAAATATAAAAAACAGAAGTTGAGACAGTGTTTCGGTATTTTGGTATTATGTAAACTGGATGCAAAAAATGAAGTCCACGCGGACGAAGTCGCGGGGCAAAAAGCTAGTAAGATATAAACAAATTTTTATTTAAAAAAAATATAACCTAAGATCTAGGCGCCATATTACATACTCGTATAAACATACATTTGCTCACAGCTATAAAGCCTTAAAAGTTATAAAAAAAATCTCTACGTTATTGACTCTTACCCCACGCACGAGAAGAAATGGGGTAGTCCTATTCTAAAACGACATAACACAGCCATAAAACGGGGATACTAAAATTCAACAACCATGTACAGAAGCTGTAACGACACAAAACTACAAAAGTCAATATTCTGAAATTCAATCAAGTAAGACAGTAAGTAATGAAGCGAGGTGGCGGCCACTCCTCGCCCAATCTGTGCGCCGTACGTTATAATAGCTGCGATTAGATAAACAGCTTGTTTGCTTCGTCGACAAACACCTCTTCACTGACAGACAAACACTGCCCACTCGTTATGCCCTGCTGTTTGACTTTCGCTGAGCCAATGTACACAGTTCATTTCAAAACTGCTACGGCACGGGCCGCGTAGACACTTGCTACGATGCGGGCCGTAGCATTTTTCTTGCAAAGTGATAAATTATTCTTAAGTCATTGACCGTGATATTTTATGTACATTAACGATAAAAAACAGAAAGAAAAAAAATATCTCGTATTAATTATAAAATTGTTATGATGTCAACAGAAACAAAGAATGTGATTTCAATCTCAGATGTTCGCTTCATACAAAGTAAACAATTATTCAAGAAAGTAATTCCATTGAATTTTTAATTATATTTAATTAAACGACCGTGATAGCCCAGTGGGTAGAACACTCGGTTATCGTGCAAACGACTAGTGTTCAAATCCTGGGTCGGGCCTACACCAATTTGTCTTTTCTAAAGACATATGTGTGGTTAATTTATCATGGTTGTTAACGGTGAGGGAAAACATCGTGAGGAAACCCACATGGCTGAGTTGTACTTAGTCATGTGACAGTGTATTCGTACAAAAACAGCGATAGGCCTGCCCCCTATCACGTGAGTACACTGTCCATGCAAAACGTGGGTACTCTGAACACCGGGTGACTAAGTCACGTGATGTTCAGAAGTATTAGTACCTCTGCCAACCCCTTCGGGGATATTCGGCGTGAACGTTTATGTTATGTTATGTTATGTTAACTTTCTAAGCTTGCTGGTATTATTTTATATAGTCAAGAACAACCATGATAGCAGTGGGTACTGCCTATCATGCCTCTGCATGATATCCATCACGCCTCTAGGCGTGGGTTCAAATCCCAAGTTGGACCCACACCAATGTGTCTTTTGTAAAGTCATATGTCTGGTTAATTTATCATGATTGTTAACAGTTAGGGAATAAATCTTGATAAAATCACACAGCTAAGTCCTAGTTTTGGTACAAAACAGCTATATTCCTGCCCCCTTTCATCACCGTTTGGTACGAATACACAGTCACATTGCTAAGTACAACTCAGCCATGTGGGTTTCCTCACGATGTTTTCCCTCACCGTTAACAGCCATGATAAATTAACCACACATATGTCTTTAGAAAAGACAAATTGGTGTAGGCCCGACCCGGGATTTGAACACTAGTCGTTTGCACGATAACCGGTGATCTACCTATTGAGCTATAACGGTTGTTAAAAGGATGCCTTCATACTATTAAATACCTTCATTGAGTTGATTCTCCAATATAAAATTCCAAACATAAAGCAGAATACGTGAAATATCACGCAAAATTTTGCTAAGAGTATTAAGAGAAGCAGACCGATGTTGTAGAAGTGGAATAACTCAAGTAAAAGTATTAATAACGAACACACGCTCGAGCGGGCCAAGTTCACTGAAACGGACGTGAGCCTTAGACTCCGTTACGTTTCATCTGAATGATTCACTTAAAAATACTCTCTTATTTTATTACACACACATAACACATCAAGAAAGTTCCGTGACAGAAATGTACCAACAATTAAAAAGTTCAAGATAAAAAAATGAATAAAAGAAGATACCTGCGAGTATAATTAAACTGCAATGAAAGGGCTTGAAACAGGTTTAATTACGTAATAAAGCCACTGAAAGAACTCACAGAAGCCTTTCCTTTTATACGGGCTCGTAATAAAAATTAATTAAGTTGAGTTTGGACGCAAATTCGCGGTTTTTGTTTTCATTCGTATTTTAAGCGTACTTTTAAGTAATTTTAATTTCTTATTGAATGTTCTTTTTTGTTCAAATTTATAAAACCGCAGACCGTATATATTCATACTTTTATTTATCTGTAATTTAAGTCAAAACCAAACTATATCAAAAGTATTGGATAAATTATAATGAAACCAAAGTAAGCGATAAGTAACTTATATATAAAATGTTAACACTGTAAGATTCTAATTTACTTTATTTACGGTTAATAATACTTACTGTTAATGAGTAAACGCCTAATTTGAAACTAAAAAGTACTCGGTCAGTTCCAAGTTCAGATCTGTCAGGTGAGTCGTGATCACGATGTTGTACAGCAATGTACAGCAATCATTGAAACTAGAACTTATATTTTTAAAAGATGCGAAAACAATAAAATGTAACTGAGTAGTTGCTACTTTAAAATAATATCTGGACGTCAATTACAAAATATATGACAATCAAACATACGAGAGTTTAATGCACATTCCTAAAAGTGAATAGAATTTTCAAACAGTTTTTTAGTGGATTTTGGTTATATATTTGAAGCGGAGTGAGGTACTAAGAGGACGAAGGGGGGGGGGGGGTGTCAGAAATACGAGTTATTTATTAACGTTTCGCGTAATCTTGCTTCGTTTTTAGATTCCGCGGATGTCTCGCGCGTGAAATATTAAGATGAAATATCGCCCGGTACAATCAACGACGGTTTCATATTATTCCTTTTTCAAATGCCGGTACACCGTTAAACATTTTAATTTTATATTTTCCGCAGATAACGAGAAGTTAAAAAAAAAGGTTTTATGCTTTTATTGGAATAATGGGCATCAGTAAAAGTAAGTAATACTGTACTTGGCGGCCCACCTGCGGAATAATAAACTTTGCCTCTACTATCATATTATCTTATACTGCTAGCATATTATGAAAATAACTTAGTAAATGATACTTGTTAATTACCCGTACCTTTTTACTAAACTCATAAGTCATAACTTTCACGCACAAAACCAACCAACACTTTTAGATAGTAAGTTGAAATGTATAAACTTGAATACGAGTAGTAAGAATATATGGTTTTAAATCGCTTTTTAACCACACTAGATTCAATAAGGTAGGATTTTTTCAAAGTAAGTCTATATAATTGTATTTTTGTTAAAAGACGGGGCAATGAAAGAACATCATCGCCACTCAAAGTACAAAAAACTGAATCTTTAATATCTTAGCAAACCAAGCTAATACCTTTGGTTTAAAACTTATGCTCTTTTTAGTATTGAGTTGGATGTTAGCATAAAATTTTCATTTGCGTAGACACTCGAGCTAAATTAAACGTTTAAATAACTGCTTTGAGAATCTAAAATGAGAACTTTGTATGCATGTATATCCAATGCTCGTTGTGTTCGTAGAGTCATCGCGACGCATCGTCGGAACGGCGCGGTGGTCTACTTGCGTTAATTTATAATGCAATTTGCGTTCAACTAATTAAACAGAAGTACACCGCCCCCGCCGCGCCCCGCCGCGCCCCGCCGTCTCCCGGGACCTTGACGTGACTGCGAATACAACTGAACTTTTGTTTCCATATTGTTTGTTTGAAGACGCGACAATAGTCTTGTGTTCGACTTACTATGTGTCTTTGTACAAATGAAAGCGCTCCGTACTAATTTAATAAGGCTTTCAATTAGGGTTGTTTTGATGATAAAGAGAGTATCAAAAATAAATAAACACAGCTTTCCGTCGTATTCTGCCAAAGGACTGTTTGGGTTAGAAACATTCATTGATTTATTTTACGTAAATGGAATGAGGAAAATGTTCATTGTAATGTAATCCATTCACTTATAGCTCCAGAATCATGAATTTATCCGTTTATATTATCTCACGACTGCGGGACCTAGTAACTAATCAGTCGGTCTCCGAAAAGGCTCAAATAGCAGAGCATTATGCTGTTCTAGTTGCTACGCTCAGTATCATTTATAGTAAACCTCTGCAACCCCATCCAGGCAAAATGGCGTTAACATTTGAGTTGAAATTTTAACAAAAAAAGTACAATTTGCTGTTAAACTTATCACAAAACGCAAGATTGCAATAGATGGAAAGGTCAATAGCTATGATTAAGGTAGTCAGGCTAGCGTACATATACATGGAAAACAAATATTTATTTAATTTAATTTTTTGAATCAGTGATGTAATGTGTGATTTCTACTACTAACGAAGAGAGTAGTTAAGTAATAATAGTAAAGTATAAGTAAAGTAAATTCAAGAAAGAGTCTAATCGTTACAGTGGCGCTGAAAGGGAACTTATCTAAGATGATAATAAAATAGTCAAAATAGACATGGTGCACTAAATGTAATGAAAAATTTCACTTGAGTTCTTTATCAAATAATGTGTACTAGGCAACCTGTGACCGACAACCGACATCAGGTGCGCCGGTTTTAAAATAAGCAATTTCACGTTCTATTGTTATGTTTTACTGCCATAGTGAAGTATTGGTGGTCGGCGGCGGCGGCGGCGGCGCGGTCGCACGCGGACGGCTAATGAACGCGCGCTGGCCGCCCTCCAACCGCACTAACCAAAGAACCGCCTGACAAACAGTCTGCACAAACTGCACTTAAACACACGATTTGACCTTTATTTGTTCCAGAACGATGAAATTTTATGCGCAGCTATTAAACGTGAGCCTTTTTAATAAAAACCACCCCGAGCGGCACGGTTCTAATTTCGCTTCCCGATAACAATGGCTAAAATTTGTAGCTTTCATAAATCTGAAGCAGTATATAGAATGTGGTACTATTAAAAATTCAAAAGCCTATTTGATGGGATTACTGTTAGTCACTCAAACACCTACCTCCTACCCCTGCTCATTATTCCGTCCGGCAACATTAGGAAAGAACGCGCCTTTCAAAGTATATTGCCATATTATGTCGTCGGAGTTTAAGTATTTGCTTTTACGTTACCCATTCAAAAAGGAGCTCAACAATACGAGCGGCTGAGTAAAGCCGTATGGAATTATAACATTCATTGAAATGCGTACGTGAGACGCGAAGACAATTGTCGAAAAGCGACGCGCAGTGTAATACGAACAGCGCTAGAGGCCAGGATTTATTGAAGGAACGTGTCGTAGAATGCGACGATGAAAAAACGCTCCGAAATAAACGCAAAAACATGGAATATGGTATTACGGGCTGCATTATTAATAGTAGCCCCAGCGGATTTACGCTGTCTGAGATATCTGCACGCGTGCCTTCACTCCCCGACCCCGACCCCCGCGCGCCCTTCAACCGCTCCTAAATCTTATTTTTTAAAGAACATAACAGGTAGGCTTACTTCTGTTACGATATTGGATACGTGTTATAACAATCTGCGGTGAAAGACGACAGAAATGATTCAAATTACATTTGTGATTTATATCTTACGTCAGAAACACGATTCGCGTCTGATATTACACATTTCATTTGCAGCGACATTTCATTAAAACGTTTACCGCTCCAGAACAAAACACACATTATTATGGATCGTAAGCGCTATTTCGTTGTATGTTGACTGAACTAATTTGCGGACCGCAGCAATATTATCAAAGCATAGACGATATATGCGGAGCGTGCGATGAGCCGTGAGTCAACATTGTCTAGTGGTTTGCTCGCCTTGTTTGCTTATCGACGTCTTGCACCTGGCCGGGACCGCGCGGGCGGCGGCGGCGGCGGTTAACTCGACACTACTAATAATGACAGAGCGCCCGCATACACCGCGACATATCGCTTCCTTCGTTTGCTCTGCAAATATATTAAGGTCTACTTAATTAATCACATCTCATTAGGACTTAATAGCCGAGCATAGATTCCGCAATGTTAGCTTCCGTAGTTTGTCGTCACAACCTGCGGGCTGAGACTTGACTATGCCTGTTACTTGATAGTGTAGGTAGTCTGACAACCGCGACGTTTGAGGTCTGGCACTCCAAAAATATATTATTATTTTATTCAGAAGATTTACAGCATTAAAACTTTTTGATACAAACTTAATGATTATCTTTTAGCCATTTACAATTCTCCACACATAATATCTTGCTAGTTTAAGGAAAAACAGGTAATATTTACTTTATAATAATTAATATGATAATACTGCAGAGAACTTTTTTTTTAAGTTAAATATAAATGTATTACATTATGTACAAAACAATATTTAAACATTAACAAGGTGCCTGCTACTGGTAGTTGTCAAAGGCATGCCGGGTCAAACTTGACTTTATAGATGTCACCGTGCTATCAAAAATATCAATCGTGTTATCAAGAACCTTAACAAACTATAGCGTACGCCACTACAAAAAGTCATTGAAGTAAACCATTTCTGAGATCAGTTTCCACTAGATTTATATAAAAGCTTTTTAGAGTTTCATAAATTGTATAGAGAAGAGGATCGATGACGTAAAACGTATTTAAAAAAAAAACTATCTATCCTGTCTGTCTGTTCCGGCTATTCTGCAAAACGACACTAACAATTTTTACTGGACTTTCACTGTCTTACATTTTATTTTATTTTCGTTCGAAGATTTACAGACAAAAGTATACAATATAGAGGTAAGATAGATAGTCCAATGCTATTAACAAATCTCCACAGATAGAATGTTAATAAACAAAAGCATAGACAAAAAAGATCAAGGAATAGTTAATTAATTATGTAATAATATTATATTATATTTTGTAGGTACGTACATATCACGAGGAGTTAAAATAAATTTGCGTTTGCAATATAGCTGTTGTAGTAAGGGGGACTTATCTTTTTCCTTTGTATACTCTACCTACTACGTTTTTGTAAAGTCATAAAACCCGTGCGAAACCTGGTGTGTCTGCAAGTTAAAAGGTTACTTAAATGTGTGGTTGTCGCAGGAGGAGATCCGGCACAACCTGACGTGGAGCGTGCTGAGCTTCGTGCCCACGCTGGACGACGACGGGAAGCCGCTGCTCTGCCGCGCCGAGAACCCCAACGTCACCGCGCTGCACCTCGAGACCTCCTGGACCATCAGCGTCGTCTGTTAGTTGCTTCACTAAACATTTGTTCTGGATTTTTTTATATTCTATTCGATTTATAAATAGATATAAACTCAGAGGACAAGAACCGATAGCTAAGCAGCAACCGAAATTAATAGGCCACTTTTGGTAATTTACACGGGTAAAAATAGATATTGCAGAGATTTTTTTTAAAGCCTAATATCAAAATAATTTCATATTTTGGGACACCATCTTTCACTTAATTGTTTTTGGAACGATAATGTTCAAACATAGATGCCTTTGAAGTTTCAAGAAACCTAAGTGATCTTTTCAGATTTCATGAGCGGGCCATGTCACTTTGTGCGCTATCGTTTATAATGATGGAAAAAACAACCCTAATATAACATAATTTTAAATAAAATCGGAAGTGAACAACTCTCGCGCGAAGAAATTGGTTGATGCTATTCTAAGCCGATACATCAAATATTGTTTAACTGAAGTATAACGTGTCCCGTGTGATTTATTCAGTATTGTATTTAGTGAAACTCAGGTTCCTCATGTGTATGACCTGCTCCCAGATGCTATATTGGTGTATTTGTGGGCAGATCCGCCGGTGGTGAAGCTGGTGCTGGGCAGCTCGCTGGCGGGCGGCGACATCAAGGAGGGCGACGACGTGTACTTCGAGTGCCACGTGCGCGCCAACCCGCCCGCCCGCAAGCTCTCCTGGCTGCACGACGTGAGTTTCTTATACCTTATACGTTCGCGCTACGGAATATACTTGTCATTTTACTTGAGTAGTCAACTAGATTTTTCTTCTGGTTATTCTGTGGCTTTTTAAATGTCCTTATGGTGACGGAGGAATTTTTTGGGTCGATGTTAGTAGTAGGAAAGAAATGAACAAACTATGTTGCAAAAACACAGTAAACTCAATAGTCTTATGTCGCAGCAACAGGAGCTTTAGTATTTTTTTTTTCATAAATACATACATATACCCGCAGTTATTAATCCCTAATAAGGCAAATACTGAACAAAAGAATCTTAGCCATTTTTGGAAGTTAAACAAATAGCATTAGCCATTTGAGGAACTAGAACATTATTTCTAAAATGCATCATTACTTTTATCTAAATTTAAGCTTTTCAGCTTTCATAACCCCAATCAGTAGCGATAAAAGATAATCAGGTTATAAGATACACTTAAAACAAATATCATGATAATGAATGTTCAAATCCGACCCGCTCATGTAAATATTCGCCATCACACAAATCGCCGCATCAAAATAATGCACAGCGAAACGAAGCGCGGCTCGTGATTAAAACGTCACTCATTGTGTAATGTGCGGTTTTAGAAAACAATACGATTCCGATATATAATAAGCCGCGTGCGGACGACGCTTTGTGCATCCGCTTTGTGACGCCGCTTTAATAATAATCAGCGATGTTGAATGTTGAGATGACAGATTTTTGTGCCGTTCCGTTTGACTGTTCACGCGCAGTGAGCCGCCGCCGCCGCCGTCGCGCTACTTATCCCCTTTCAAACAAAACGGGAGCGGATTCTCGATGCGTTTGACGTTTTGTTTTGTTGTTTATTGTTTTTTTTCGTCCGGCCGGAAGAGCGCGCTGGCGGCGCAGTGGCGCGTGTTTGCTCGTTATCCGTGTTTGCTGCGCGCCGGCCGCTGGGGGGTGCAGGTTGCATTGTACACGCCGCTGTGAACGCCGGTTTAACCAATATACATTGTTTTTAATATTGCCTCTGTTTTAGATGCTATGGTCCAATAAAAAAAATACTTGTTTGGTTATTCATATCTATTTCCTTTTTTTGTTTTAAATAAAATAATGCGCTCTGAAAACATATGTTTATTCCCTTATTCACCTTAATGCATAAACCAGGAACTGATTGAAATCAGAAATGACTATGAAATCTTATACCGCTAAAACAAACGTCCCTAAATTTCTTTTGAATTTATATTTAATCTTTCACCTATAGCAAATCAGACTAATTGTGACTCAGTCATATAATCGCGCATTTAATATTATTAATTTGTGAGGAATCTTATCTCTACCGCGTTAACACTACTCTTATGCTTTATACATCGCTTAGGAACTAGAACAGCATCATACATTGTATGGCATATTTGGGCCTTTCCGAACACCAACATCAGGCTATTCACAACTCCAGTTATCGGTTTATGCAACATAGTGTAATCTATGGTATAATATTTGTTACTCGTCGGCATTTTCTCCAGCCCAGTTTGTCAATCACACGCTCGGTTGTGTCAAACCGTTGTATTGATGGTAGTAAATAACAATGATCGCTTACTGGATTTTCCAATGTATTAAATACGTTTATTTGTTTCCGGACTCGTAAATCATACTTCATTGTATATTGTACATGTCGGACGCCTCCCAATGCTTGTGTTCTTTTATTTGGATCATCGGTTTACGATCGGGATTGTAATCTGTGGGCGGGAACATGTTGAGGAAATATTATTGCTGAATTATAACTTATATCTAATGAATATAAACTAACTCTGTATCTCAAGAAATAAAGACATTGCATCGGTATGCCATGACAGTGGACTTTTTAAAGTAGGGGTAAACTTGTCTTTTATGAGTTGGCTTATGTTAGCAGTTTGACGTTTTTTTCAAGTTTGAAACGCAACCAAATGCCTCAGATCAAGTTAGACCCGAAAAAAAATATATATTTAAAAAACACGTTACACTATTATATTCATTATATAAAATGTTCTGTATTGAACCTGCACTCTCCGGGCCCAGATAAGTATACTCCTTACCAACCTTCCGTGGGATCAATCAATCTCTGAAGAGAGCGCATTGCTTAGAGTTGTTGCTCAGGATAATAATTAAGTTGGCCACGTGGTGAAAGAAGTATTGTGGGTAGCCATACAATGATGGATTACTTGGTAAAGACAGCGGGATGCCTATCACCTAATTTTTGTAAAGTACTAATGGCTTCAAAGTGTGCGAACCATAAACGAGGTTAATCCTTCCAGAATTCGGCGATTTTAGACGATGTGTTGATGGCTTGAACTTCCATGGTAGTTGTGCTTGGATTTGTTTTCGTGTGCGTCGTCACTGGACTTGCTTGTACCGAAGGTTGTTTTCGAGTTCAGTTCCGGGGTCACCACTTTGCCGTCATTTGGCAATCCTTCGGGAGAGTAGTAAAAGGCTTGATCTATGCTCAGTTACAAGTCTGATTTATTTAATAAAATGCCTAGCTTATATACTAACCCTAAACGTGATCTTTATTAAACGATTTTATCTCTTTTATTCTTTGGGCTTAATTTGATATAAACATTCATTAAAAAACAATACTGAATAAAAACTTGAACTATAAAAACAATTATTTTATAAGAATCGTTATAGCTCAACTCGTGTGACAGTGTATTCATAAAAAACGGCGACAGGCCTTCCCCTATGACGTGAGTACACTGTGCAAGCAAAAGAGTTGTAAGTTTTATTTGTTTCTCTTACTAACCCTATGGATGTTTTTATCTGAAAATAAACTATTTATTATTATATTATAAAACGTGATTACACTGAAAGCCAGGCGATAATGTCACGTAATGTTAAAAAGTATTAGTACCTCCGCCAACCCCTTCGGGGATATACGGCGTGAACTTTTGAATGGAATAATCTTAATTTAAATCTTTTTGTTCATGAAAACTTCATGTGGGGATTATTACTAATAAATATTTTTTTTTCTTTTTTATGTGTCGAAATTTTTCTTTCCTTTATTTATTCTTTATTTATTGGAGTAATCTTAATCGAGAGAATCTTTATCGTTCCGTCGGGCTCGCGTATGATTGCGAGCCACTAATAAACATTACTATGAGTTGTATTCGAAGGCAAGTAAGTTGTAGTAAGATTAATTGATATTGCACATGGTTTAGACGAGCGTCTTTCCCTGAGAGACAGAGTTTGCCTACTTCATGAGTACAAGATCCATATTACATTACAGATTCACATTACATTACAGATCCACATTACATTTATTAGTTAGAGTTAAGTGATTTAACGTATGTAAAATGGGAACTAATGGCGTGAGTATACGAGTATGTGTATGTATTTGAAGTTGAGGTTAACAATTTAATTATTATTCACTTAGATTCTACATGTTCACATTTATCACCTTAAATAGCATGTATAAAACCTCTATACGTCAAACCATACATATAAAACTGTCAGGAAAAACAATAGTTCAATTAAAAGGGATATAGTCGTTAGTGAAACATTCTTCAGTAACTAGCTACGTAAGCTGCATGTCATAAAAATATCAGAAACACACGAACCGATATACGCATTTTTCATGAATAAAATTGCCTTTAAAATAATTTTAGTGACAGTAATGGTAATATAAGGGGCGGAATGACGGTGATCAGTACCGTACCATCGCAGCGCGCGGGCCGGGCGTGACTCGCCGCCGCCGCGCCGCCGCCGCCCGCGCGTAAATAAGCGCTTTATGAATATGCTTTACAATTTGGTTGCCGATTTTCGAACTCAAACACAATGGCCTAGTATTTATGGTTTAAACTATTGGTCATTATTTATGTAGAATTTAGAACTGTTTATAGATCCAGTTACAGGTAGTCACCCACTGTATCGTCAACGTTCCACATTCATATTTGCCGCCAAATAATATACGTCAAATGTCATTCGCTCGCTCAACCAATCAGCAAAGCCCGATGAAAAGGGCACGCCAGTCAGAGTGAGGACTAGCTACCGCGAGGAGTGTAATGGCTGCTTCCCTTGCGCGTGCAACGATTAAAATTACCGGCTTGATAATTTAACCTTTTCCCAAGAACTTTGAGTGTTTTCATACTATTTTGTGTTACTTACGTTAAGACGTGTGTAAGAACCTTTTAATCTGAACGTGTGTGTGTGTCGCTAAACAAAACGTCCCCAGCTGGGTCGACTGTCGACGGACACGTGGTGAGAAAATTATCCATCGTTTGCTGCCAATATCCACTCGTACTGTGGAAAACCCTGCTCCTGCTGGTGAGTAATTGCTTATTGGTATTTGGGCGGGCGAACTGCGGATCCGTTAAATCTCGGCGGAGTCTCCACCAGAGGTTCCGACCCAGAGTGTCACCATCGGCCTGATTGGCCAGGTCATTGTGACACATCTTTTTGGTGCCGAAACCCGGGAACAATTGGCAGTATTTTAAAGCTTTCTTTAATCTAAAATATCGACCGTCGAATACAGCTGGTATTTCAAAATAACATTAACGTTAATTTTGCTCCGAAATCAACTAATTAGCATTCATCTCCTATCGTTGCCAATTAGAATCAGTGTACAATATATTTCCATCGATATATTGTTCGGCTTGCAAACGTACTTTTATAAGTGTCGGGTAAATCGAAATCTAGCATCGAGCCGCTTTCCGTTCGTATGTCGTTCGTGTTGTGCATTGAGTAAGCAGAGGTACATATACATAATTATACGTTCATGTGTCACAATTCGATTTATAGTGAAACTATTTTATTATCGTTAACGAAAACAATCTCGCCGTTCAAGTTGCAATTTTATTTCGTGCACTCGCTTATCGCTGGATGTTTAAAGTTAATTACAGATCATACTTGTATAATCTAATCATTTATTCGGTATATAAGTATACATATTCGGCTGTGTGACTTTACATTCAATTTACACCTTTATTATTATAGAACATACACAAGCATTTTATACGTACTCCTTGCCTTGTGTATATTTAATTCGGCTATAATAATAAGTTGTAGCCAACATCAGTGTAGGTAGTTGTTGTGGCGGATCATACTCCAACCACCAAGTTTTGTTGTAAAATTAATTTTGCTATGACAACAATACACTAGAATAAACTTTATTTTATTATCTAGTATTACAGATCTATACGTTCAAAAACCATAATCTTGTTTAGTATTATTTACGCGGCTGTAATACATTTATTCGTACTTACTTGTTTTTCACACTCCAAACATACCATATCAGTTGTTCTTAATTAAAAACATAAAATAACCGTTTTTCTATTTCGAATTTTACCTGTGCATTCCTTCAAATAAGTTTCAAAGTGAAATCGTGATCGCAGTGATAATTATCTACTTGTAACAGGTGTTTGTTTGTTGTTGAAAGTTCGACGCGCCCTGTCATCTATTGATAGAAGTATCTATATATATACATCTGTCATTCATTCGTTCGACGCCTTATCACTGCAATCGGTAACTGGAATCTTTGTTGGGTTTTTATTGAAACAAATCGTCTTTACTTAGTGAGGTAAATTATAATTAATAACCATGTCTTATAATCCGAAGCGTCAACCTATACGTAAACTTAGTCATTCGAATAAACCTAAACCGAAGCAAGAATTTACAAAAAGTGATTTGCCGTCATTACGTCGTAAGCGTACGATAGCTTTGAACCGTATTTTGAAGGCATTAGAGGTCGGTATGGCGACTCAATCCAAACCCGATGATACACAATGCGATTTCTTCTTTTCATATTGTGATGAAATTGAAAACATGAAATCCGATTTTGAGTTTGCACATTACTCGATACTCGAACTATTAAGTTCGTCATCAGATGAAGATGATAATGATGATGAAATTCGTGCGCGTTTTGATGATACTTATTTTAAGGTTTTGTCAATATTTAAATCGTTACAGAAATCCGAAACGAAAAATTACTTAAATTTGACTTCTCAATTCGAGTCATCTTTGAAATCTCATGTGAAGTTACCGAAGATCCAATTACCCACGTTTTCAGGTGACATAAAACTATGGCCTGAATTCATTGATACGTTTAATTCATTAATCCACGATTGCCATTTACTTTCCAATGTGGAGAAATTTCAATATTTAGTATCGATTTTGCGCGATGATCCGTTATCGCTTATTCGTAAATTTCCCGTAACCGGTGATTATTACTCCGATGCGTACGCGGCCTTACTTGCCCGTTATCAACACAAGCGTGAACTGTCTTTCACATGCTGGAAGGATATTTTGAACGTTTCATTCAACACGAATAATGCGATTGAGTTTCGTCGATCTTTAGATTGTATTGATGAAAACTTAACTATTTTACGTAAACAAGATCTTCCAGTTGATGATTGGGACTTCATTCTAGTATACCATATTTTATCGAAATTAGATTCAAAAATGAGACGGGAATTTGAAGAGAAATACATAAGCAGCGAGATTCCAAAATATACTCAGTTAAAACAATATTTACATTCGAAGTGCGAATCCATGTTGCGCGATAATCATTTTTCTGAAACCTCACCCAAGGTAACTTATCAAGTAAAGGAATCTAATCTGCGTCCTTCCACTTCAAAACAACATTTTAATAATTATCCTAAGCGTTCAAATGTGACTCACACATTATTGGTAGATAACTCGAATAAAACTCAAACATTGAAAAGGGATAATGAACACGTTGTGAAATGCTCTTTATGTTCAGACAGTCATTTAATTACTCGTTGTAAATCATTTCTTGATAAATCCGTAGACGACCGTATGTCTTACGCCCGAGAGGCTAACTTATGCTTTAATTGCCTCAAATCGTCCCATCAGCTCAAAGATTGTAAGTCGATCTTTCGTTGCTTAAAATGTAAACATCGTCATCATACAACATTATGCGCGCAGGGAGATACTAATAGCGCTAGTAACTCCACAGATTCTAAATCCGTATCATTGTTCGCCAAAGGTGAAAATTCAAACTGTCCAAAATTAAATAATATATATACAACTGTTTTACTAGCTACGACTATAGTTCAAGTACGCGATTCAGACGGCACTTTTAGTTCTATGCGAGCCTTATTTGACACCGGTAGTCAAAACAATTTTATTACACAAAAGGCAGTTGAACATTTACATCTTAATCCAGTCTCATGCGAATCAAATATCAATGGGTTAGGAGGTATTGCTGCTGATGTCACCGGTATGATTCGATGTTCAATCGCTTCAAAGAATAAGCCGTTATTCGATTTAGACATGCACGTTATTTCAAACATATGCGGTGACCAACCCATAGCCAAACTTAACACGTCGGGTTGGACTCACACTCAATCGTTAGCCTTAGCGGACCCAGGCTTTGATATCCCTGGCTCTATCGACATTTTACTCGGTGCAGACGTTTTCGTTGAATCGCTTCTTCCTCAACGGATAAAGGGTAAGGCGAATCAGCCCCTCGCGTTTAATTCGGTCTTCGGTTGGCTCTTGTTAGGGAGAACGCCACTCATAACTTCGTCGTTGCTACAGTTCTCTTCGAAAATCGATAACGACTTAGCCTCAATCGTTGAGCGCTTTTGGAAGATCGACATTGTTCCCCAAGCGTCACCACACACACATGAAGAGATTCTATGCGAAAAATCTTACAAGGCAGATCACTAACGCGACCCATCCGGTAGATACGGGGTGCGCCTTCCTTTTAAGGATGAAGTGGAGCCAATTTTTGAGGGTTCTCGTGACATTGCATTAAGACGCTTCCATGCAATCGAGCGTCGTCTGTTACGTGACCCTGATTTGCACAAACAGTATCGCGAATTCATGGAAGACTATGAAAATTCTGGTCATATGTCTCTCGTTCCTACATCAGAGTTAAATCGCGGCAAATACTACATTCCGCATCATTGCGTAGTTAGGCCAGATAGCACGACTACTAAATTGCGGGTCGTTTTCGATGCCTCAGCGAAGGATCTAAATGAAAATTCTTTAAACGACACTTTGCTTATCGGACCTAAACTTCAGTCTAACATTATCGAGGTTCTCCTCAATTATCGAATTCATGCGATCGTATTTATGGCTGACATACGTCAGATGTACAGACAAATTCTGATCTCTGAAAATCATAGGGATTATCAGAAAATCTTTTGGAGAACAGATCCTAATCAAACTCTAAAAGAGTATAAACTAAACACCGTTACGTATGGTGTATCGTCTGCACCATTTCTTGCATGTAGGACAATCAAACAACTAGCAGAGGACGAAGGTGACCGTTTCCCTCTAGCTAAACAAATAGTTACAAACGATATATACGTTGATGATGCAGTTTCCGGTTTTGAAAATTTAAGTATTGCGATGGAAGCTAAATCACAAATCGTCAAATTATTCAAACTAGGTCATTTTGAATTGAGAAAATGGGCTAGTAATTCACGGCAGTTGCTATCAGATCTTCCCCCAGAAGATTGTCTTCTGGATTCTAAATCGTTCTATGATGAGCAATATCCAACTCTCAAAGTACTCGGAAAGATATTCACTGCTCCAACTGATCATGATGGGCAAAGTTGAGGGAAAGAGACGCGCTGGGCGCCGGCGAAAATCATGGCTCCGGAACATACGGGAATGGACCGGCATAACCTCCGTCGAACAACTGTTTCGGTTGGCTACTAATAAAGAGGAATTCAAGAAGCTGACGGCCAACCTTCAGAATTGAAGAGGCACTTGAAGAAGAAGAAGAAGAAAGTACTCGGACTCAAATGGAATCCAGTACTCGACTCGTTTTTATTCGATGTAGGTTCATCACATCGCCCTTGTACTAAGCGAGTAATCCTCAGTGAAATCGCAAAGATATACGATCCGTTAGGCTTTTTATCGCCTCTGACCATTCAAATCAAATGTTTGCTGCAGAAACTTTGGCTTCTCGGCGTATCGTGGGATGAGCAACCACCTGAAAATATCTTTAACAGTTGGCAAGCCTTTTGTCAACAGCTGCCCGCTCTTAAGGATTTAAGTATTCCACGACGACTTACCGTTAATAATGCCATTTTATATGAATTGCACGGTTTCTGTGATAGCTCGGAGCTTGCTTACGGAGCTGTCATCTACTTGCGAATCTTATTCGATGATGGATCTATTCAAATTCGGCTGCTATGCGCCAAGGCCCGCGTAGCTCCACTAAAAAGACTTTCATTGCCTCGTTTGGAGCTTTGCGGAGCTGTAATGCTTGCAGATCTAACAAAATTCGTTCTCGACACGTATCAGGCCAAAATTCTCATCGATTCTATTAATCTTTGGTCCGACTCGACAGTAGTTTTATCCTGGCTTCAATCGCACTCTTCGCGCTGGACCACATTCGTCGCAAACCGCGTTAGCCACATTCAGGAAGTCTTTCCAGCAAAGTCCTGGCGTCATGTTGCTTCAGCCGACAATCCTGCGGATGTGTGTTCTCGAGGGCAGCTCCCTAATGATTTTCTTCAAAATTCGTTGTGGTGGTCAGGTCCATCTTGGCTACTCCAGTCTTCTGATCACTGGCCTAAAAGGAAACTTGCTTCTAATGATGAAGATACCATGGTGCGATGCGAAGAGCGTCATTCAGTCGTACTGATGACCAATGAAACGACGCAACCCACAACCGATTCCATTTTCAACAATCTACTTAAACGTTTTTCATCTTTAGACAAAATTACTCGTATCGTTTCTTACATACGCAGATTCATTTATAACATTCGTACCAAAGACTCATATAAACGTCATATTGACCCTCCAACTGAAACTGAAAATTATGAATCGTTACTAATTATCGTAAAATTCGTACAAAATTCATGTCTCAGTAACGAAATACAACGTATCAATGCAAAACAATCGTTACCCAAGCCGTTTCGAAAACTGAATCCCTTTGTCGATGAGACAGGTATCCTTAAGGTGGGTGGTCGTATCTCACGTGCTGGTTTAGAATTCGATCACAAGCATCCTGTACTCCTACCTTGCGATCATCCACTCACAGACAAAGTGATCGAATCTATTCATCGTAAACATTGTCATACCGGACAGAATACTACTCATTATCTAGTTTTACAACGCTTTTGGGTTCTCTCCGCGAAACGTGCTATTCGTCGTTGCCTATCAAAATGCATATCATGTTATCGCACTAAGCCGAAACCATTAGAACCATTCATGAGCGACCTACCTTCCTACCGCGTCAATCAAGTCAAGCCGTTTTCGGTAGTAGGCGTAGACTTCGGCGGACCTTTCCGTATTAAACTCGGACTTCATCGAGGTGCAAAGATAGACAAAGCTTACCTTTGTTTATTCATTTGTCTTGCCACAAAAGCAGTCCATCTTGAAGTGGTATCCACTCTATCCACTGATGGTTTTATAGCTGCTCTGCGTCGATTCGTTGGTCGTCGTGGACGTTGCAGCATAATCCATGCAGACTGTGGAACAAACTTTATAGGTGCCAGCAATTACCTATTATTAATCGAACAAGCCTCACAGACTGAGCATATCAAATTTGATTTCAATCCCCCTTCAGCCCCCCATTTCGGTGGTGTGTGGGAAATTCAAATAAAAGCAGCTAAGACGCATTTGTATCGTATTGTTGGCAGCCAAGTTTTAACATTTGAAGAACTCAGTACACTGTTCATTCAAATTGAATCGGTTTTAAACTCGCGCCCATTGTGCGCTTTGAGCACTGATCCGAACGACTTAAACGTCTTGACTCCAGGTCATTTTTTGACTCTGGAACCTCTTACCAGCGTACCGGACGAAGATTATTCTTCTGTTCCATTGTATCGACTTAATCGTTGGCATCTAATTCAATCTTTCGTTCAACACTTTTGGATTCGTTGGAAGAACGAATACTTAACCTCGCTTACTCAACGCATAAAATGGACGAAGATATCCGAGCCACTTACTGTGAATTCTGTTGTAGTCATCAAAGATGACAATCGTGTACCTTTACAATGGTCTCTAGGAAGAATATGCGAACTGCATCCCGGTCATGATGGAATCGTGCGTGTAGCAACCGTGAAGACTAAAGATAGTCTTATCAAACGACCTCTAGTTAAGTTGTGTCCTCTTCCTATTGAATCGTAATCTAGTAGTTTTTTTTTTTTAATCGTAATAATAGTCGTTTTAGTTGTAGCTCGTTTATGTTTTATTCATTATATTTATCAGTTGTTATCCGTAGGAATCTATTTGTTAGTCGTCATACTGTAGGTATTTTAACGTTGCCGCTATTATTATTTTTTATATCCGGAAAATACCAGCTGTATTTTGGTGGGCGGTATGTATCGTCAACGTTCCACATTCATATTTGCCGCCAAATAATATACGTCAAATGTCATTCGCTCGCTCAACCAATCAGCAAAGCCCGATGAAAAGGGCACGCCAGTCAGAGTGAGGACTAGCTACCGCGAGGAGTGTAATGGCTGCTTCCCTTGCGCGTGCAACGATTAAAATTACCGGCTTGATAATTTAACCTTTTCCCAAGAACTTTGAGTGTTTTCATACTATTTTGTGTTACTTACGTTAAGACGTGTGTAAGAACCTTTTAATCTGAACGTGTGTGTGTGTCGCTAAACAAAACGTCCCCAGCTGGGTCGACTGTCGACGGACACGTGGTGAGAAAATTATCCATCGTTTGCTGCCAATATCCAATCGTACTGTGGAAAACCCTGCTCCTGCTGGTGAGTAATTGCTTATTGGTATTTGGGCGGGCGAACTGCGGATCCGTTAAATCTCGGCGGAGTCTCCACCAGAGGTTCCGACCCAGAGTGTCACCATCGGCCTGATCGGCCAGGTCATTGTGACACACCCACAAAACCAACATCCTATTTAAGGCAGATTTTAGATGACTTGTTTGAATGTGACAATTAATATTCATGAATAACATTAGAGTACTCCTATTGACCTATTGGAGACTCATCACTAACAACCTTTATTTGACAATATTTTCCCCACTCTACTTGCAGAAGTGGCTGAGGAATTTCTTATTCTGAAGTTCTGGCTACCCCTTCTTGGGATTTATAGCAGTGAGTTTATGTTTGTTCGTACTCCTATGCAGAGAAAAAATGGTACATATAAAATATAGCAAGGTGCTCCTACAAAATTGATTTGATTTACTGATTTATCTGCTATTTGTCTGTCATTTGAAAACACTTTTCAGACAAAAAGTAGGTAGGTACTTTTAATTCGAGGTGATATATGACACAGTACATTGAATTTTTTCAGAACTTCTCAGCCACTTTTGGAATGCAAGAGGGGAAAAGATGGTAAAATAAAGGTTGTTGGTAATGGGTCTCCAGCCGCATTGCCCAAAAATCCATTAAAAAGCCCTTAGTCGCCTTTTACGTACACCCACGGGAAGAAACGGGGTAGTGCTATTATAAGCCGTTACTTTATTTGTTTGTATGCATCAAACTGCAGTCATGAAACATTATTGATAAGTAAAATGCTTAAGGTCTTACATTCTAGTAACGATATCCTTGATTGTGTGTTGACAAATTTTTTTAAAATTATTGCGTGTAAACGTCTTCTCTTAAATATTTATAAAATACACTAGTTAATATTATAGTTAATAGCTTGAACTGTTAAAAGTTTTTGGAACCTCTACCACTTTTTTACACAATAACAAAAGAAATTTCTTAGGAAAGATAAAAAAGTTGAAAATCTGGGCTGGTATCTCATTTGTTGTTTTAAGAAAACACTAATCAAAGTTGTAGATTAAAACTTTGAATCAGAAAATAACTCAGCAGCGAAACTCATTTGAAGATCGAGCGTCGTCGATCAGAAAATATCGCGAGCAAATTGATTTATTCGTCTATGGTGGTCGCGCCGCCGCCGCCGCCGTCGACAAACACCAACTAATTATAACGTCGCTGGAGTATGCCCGCCGCGCCGCGCGACCCGCGACCGCCGCAGATCGAATTATAACACTAACTTTGCAATACGCTCTCTTTGTTTACTTTACTTGTTGAAGCGCCGTTTCTTTGGTCGGCACTCCGAGGAGCTTAACTGAACGTGTGACCGGCGCTGTTCGAACCATACTCTCTTGATGGCTTCTCTCCAATGTTTGGACAGACTTAGCAGCGAAAAAATATTGGACGCTTAAACAAAACGTGACTATTGGAAACGAGCTCGACGGCGAACAAATACTGATAATCGAAAAGTCCGTTTTTGTCTGAATTCACTCAAAATGTGTTCGCGTTCAAACGAATGCTGCTTTATTCTTTTTTGTAAAATTTTCATTTCTTGTTAGAATTATTGAAATTGCAGCCGTTTCTTTGACTGTATAGAAAGTTTATAAGAATCTTTCAAGAAATCATGATCATTAATAAGTATCGATGTTCTATAAGATATTATCACTACGAGTAATATAAATGATGGATCAACATTCTTTTTTTATTTAAAAGATGTTTGTACGTATTTATAAAATTAATTACGCGTATTAGCGGTGTGTTTCAACAATCATTAATTTGTTTCGTCCCTCAGCTTAGCTACCAAGGCTTTTGCCGAGTAAGGTAGTTTATATCTTACCTGTTTTCACATTAATATTTTAGGTAAAATAGGAAATGACGAGTATATGAGGTGATGGTAGGTGGTATGTAAATCTCGCCGCCGCACGCGGTTGAACGACGCGACGCGAAACCGCTGGAGGTGATAGATAACAGCGTTCAAACAAAATAATTCAATATTCTGTTTTATGCTAAATAATAATAAACACTGTGTAAGTGTTCTCTGCAATAAATATCGGAAAGGTGGAAAATGACGGGAATTTTTGTCTAAACATTTTCTGCTGAAATGTAAAGCAAACAAGGTGGAAATAAGTAGAACGATCGACGTCCAACTGCCATATTCTAGCTCACTGATACCGCGACTGTCCGCTGCCAATTCCTTTAAATAAAATAATATTGTAATTAATTTGTCCAAATTAAACCAATCGATGGAGAGTATTAAGCTTTTTTTATAAGTAATTTCTCCTACATTCGTTTTTTTTTTCGTAAATATGCATTACAAGATAATAATATATTTGTTTATACATAAATATAAAAAGATATACCTCAATGTGATGCACTATGATGAAGATATTGAAAGAAGAGTTATGCGTGTAGCAATGAATACCCTAAGTACCAGTCAATCGGTGTCTTGAAAGCCCGGATGGCTGTGCATGATGCTGCTCTTGATCCTACGCTAATGTATGGCACCCGCTAAATTTTGGGTGTGGAAGAAGCATGAGAGTTAATGCAGTAGGGATGAGGTCCCTCAGAAAAAAATATATGTTAGGTTATGTGATCAAATGAGAAATAGCGTGATTCGTGAAAAGTTTGGTGTGAAAGATGATATTGTAAAAAGATAGAAAAAGGAAAGTTAAAATGGTTTGGGTATATAGAGAGGATGGGCAGTAACTTGTTAAAAAAGAACACAGAAAAAGAACCATAGAGCTAATGTGGAAGTTAATGTTAGTAGAGGACGATCTCGGAGGACACATTTAGGCCAAATAGAGAGTATGCTCAAATGGGCCGGCGTACGAAGTATGAAGAATAAAAGGGAATATATGTAAAGATAGATGGATGTAAACGAAGCTAGAGAGGTTTGCCAGGATCGTGCAAAGTGGTGATCGATAGTCTTTGCCTATCCCAATAGAAATTAATGGCGTGAGTATATGTATATATGCATAAATGTATATTATTGACTTCTGCTTTCTTACTAAATGCAAAACAGTAAGGTTCGTTCAGGAATAGCGATATCTCCGTAGCAACTTAAGAATACTCTTATTCATATCAGTACAGCTGTAAGAGCTACAGGGTCAAAAAACGGTCACTGTCTTTCTCCATCGCAAATTTGATGTTTCATTTTAAAAGTATATATATTTTTTATTTAATCGTTACTGAGCCAGAATAGGGAGTGGCTTGTTCAGAGCAAAGGTGCGGACTGCTCCAGCTGTTTATCGAGTCAACAACTCTGCCGCGGGACAAAAGTCACCGGTTATCATTGTGACTGCCCTCCCTCACCTCATACCCTCACCTCGTACCCTCACTACCACCGGCACTCCGTCTTGTCTCGTTCAATCAAAATCGTGGATGGCACCGTTTGTTTAAAATGAATACCTCCTACAGACTTTACAGAATGCAATCTTAAGATTGACAATATTGACTGAGCTCTTATTGTACTTTGTAAAAAGGCCTTCTATATTTAATAAC
This sequence comes from Bedellia somnulentella, assembly GCA_963576735.1. NCBI lineage: Eukaryota > Metazoa > Arthropoda > Insecta > Lepidoptera > Bedelliidae > Bedellia > Bedellia somnulentella. The sequence continues at coordinate 38,955 of OY755175.1, read as the reverse complement.
TAACCTAACGGTATTGGGGCTTTTAAGGGATTTTTTGGGCGATGCGGTTGGAGACCCATCACCAACAACCTTTATTTTACCATCTTTTCCCTACTCAACTTTCCAAACGTGGCTAAGGAATTTCTAATTTATAGCCGTGAGTATATGTATGATAATTAATATGTCATTTGTGTTATGTATACATAACAAAGGTGTATTTAGTATTAAAGGACTAAAATCAATCATAACCTACTTTTATGTTGTACAATTGTACATAAACATTGCGTTCAAGTTCAAAAATTTTCTAATTTTAAAGAATAAAAATCATGAACGATATTATCACCAATTTTGAAGCAAAGCATCGTTCACATTGTGGTTTATGCTAGCTATAATACAGGTGTGGAATAGTTAATACTATTCAGTATTTACAATCCAGGTGGCAATTTTATATAGAGCATTGTTGTTATGTTAGCACCGTGATAGCTCGGTGGGTAAAACACCGCTTATCGTCCGGGTACAAATCCAGGGTCGGGCCTACACCAATTTATCTTATTTAGAGACATGGCTTATATCACAAACAATGTTACCTATTATGTCTCATACGCTTCATGATTCAACAGCAGATAATAATATATATCGTGATATTCATAGGAATTGCTCCGCTATCTCTTAGATAAATATTCGCTCTCAATGCTCTGTCTTTTTCTAGATTGATAAAGTTTTTAGTCTGCTGTATTAACAAAAAACCCTCTTATTTTGTTTAAATTTCATTAAATAAATAAAGACATATTTATATCACTCTTAAAATATTCAGATCTCACCGATAAATCGTACAACTCTCAAAATGTTCGGTTAAGATATTATGACGAGTTCAAAGAAGAAAAATTGCGATGCGAAAAGCAATAAACCCGCATTAAATTTAATAAAACGAGAACCCAATGGAGGAGATTGATGTCATCAATTCGGGAATTCACATCTGTTTTGGTTCAAGACGTATTTTGAGCAGGAAGATTCCATCCACTCATTAATATTATAAAGCGGCACTCAATCATGCCAGTCGAGAGAATCACCTAATTTGGTAAACAAAACCTGTCGTTTCGTCATCGCAGGAACTTCAGTCTAATTAATGTACCACTTATACTCGGAATTAAAATGAAGCGGCGGCCGGTTATTACCCCTGCTTAGAACCACCTCTTACTTTCCTTTAAATCTATTTAAATTATAGCGAAATAATACTTACCGATTAATCTTAGAATCTCAGAAAGTATTAACTTGGAAAAGCGATATTTGCAGTGGTATTTTTATAATATAAATAATAAGCGATATTGTGTTTAAAAGGATCAATGGCTAATCACCTGGAGTTATTGGATTCGCCAAATCATCTATACTTATAATAAATCTGTAGAGAGGTCAATTCTGTACATGAAATATAATTTCAAAATAAATATTAGGGATTGGTAAGTGATCGATACTGATGCCAAAAATGCAATCAGTAAAATTTTTGTCTGTCTGTCTGTCTGTTGGTTTGTATGTTCCTTATGAAAACAAAAACTACTCGACGGATTTTAACGAAACTTGGTGCAATTATTTTTCATAGCCCTGGGCAGGTTATAGTATACTTTTCGGCAGAGTAGTAAAAAGGAATTTTGGGAAATTTTGGGAAAACGGGAGAAGTTACTCCATTTTTTAAGCTTCCGTCGCGTGTGCAGCCTATATGGTTAAAGTTACATAGAAATCACATATCACAGAAATATTCTACATAAAATTGTCTAAAAAATATCGCACAACAGCATATGCCTATCTCTTATGGTTAACTCACAATAACACGTGTAACTCCTTATAGCTTGACAGTTCGGAGCATTCTGATGATATATGTTTACTTTCACGTTTATTATACTCTCACTCACCCTTTATTTAAAAACTATAACATTATTACATATTCAATCAAAAAAAAAACATAGAAATCGGTACAGAAACACCAAAGTTATACAATGAAATAAAATAGACCAAAACCAAATCCTTACTAACTTGCATATAACATACTAGATGACGCCAGTAGTTTCATCCTACATTGTTTCTTTTTTAGTTTGTTTAAATTTTTCATAGCATTTTACTCAACTCAACCTGAAAATTAGCTTATGTTCAGATATACAGAACCGTTCATAAAAGCGCTTTCAAAATCACAAAGTTACAATATTCTGAAGTGCTACAAATTGTAATCAAGGCAAGGCGCTAAATTTCATAAATCTTGAGCAGTGATTGAAGAAACCTCAGATTTTTTTAAAACTACGCTACCCGTGCGGAGCTGGGCCGGTCCACTAGTTGAATAATAAAAAAAAGATTTTTGTCATAACATGCTTTTAATGTTAATATGTGAGCCGTGTTGCGTCGGCTTATAACAAAATAACTTTATCTTGTTGGTAGGACTTAAACTTCTTTGGCAACTTAAAAAAAATATAATGTAAGTTTTGTTTCGAATGTTTGATAACTTTAAGTCACTATTTGTCACAATAATAATGTCTAATGGTCACAAATATTTTCCACTTGAATTTTGAAATGAAAAGTATCTTGCTATGCCAATAACTTATAACGCGTAACCACGCGGAGCTGTATAATTGAACGTGATTTGGTAATAAATGTATGGCGTAATAAATTCCGCGCGGCGGCGGTTGTTTGTCCGCAATCAGTCAGCGCGGGACGGCGCGCTAATTGCAGCGATCTGTTACTCCTCGCGTGACGCAGCGGTCTGCAGTGCCGCGCGCTACTGCGGCATCTTCATATTATATTTTCAGCACACTTGCTCGTAGTGTCTTTTATTGCCCCGAACTTAGGCATGAAAACAGTTGAATACCTAATCTTGACTTTTTGCTCAGGGCTAGTGCGATAATACATACATACATATACTCACGGCTATAAATCCCTTAACGGGGTAGCCAGAGCTTTGGAATAAGAAATTCTGCAGCCACTTTTGGAAGTTGATTGGGGAAAAGATGGTAATAATAAATGTTTTTGGTGACGGGTCTCTAACCACATCGCCCAAAAATCACTTAGGAAGCCCCTATTAGCCCCTTAGTCGCCTCTTACGATCACCACGGGTAGAAATGGGGTAGTGTTATTCTAAGCCGACACTACACGGAAAATATAATACATACATACATAAATACATACATATTCTCACGCTGTTAGTTCCCATTGGGGTAGGCAGAGACTATCGATCGCCACTTTGTACGATCCTGGCAAACCTCTCTAGCTTCATTCACATCCATCAATCTTTTCATACATGCTCTTTTATTCTTCGTACTTCGGACACCTGCCTTTTTGAGCACATTTTCAAGATCAAATATAATAGTGCGATAATATAGTTTTTAAAACAACCTGAGTTGTTGGTAAACCCAGAATTTGGATACTAGGTGGCATCAGTAATGGCGCTTGGTTCTGAAAATAAAATAAGGCATGTTGCATTAACTGCATGCATACTATCCGTAACCGAAGGGACATCATTATTTCATTGCTAAAGTCTGTAAGGTTTACTATTCATATTTATTATTACTAGCAGTTACCAGCTCGAATTTTAAGCACTTGATGAGCGATGTACCGTGTCACCAACAAAAACTTATTTTACCATTCTTTTCCCGCTCAAATTCCAAAAGTGGCTGGTAAATTGTAAATTTCAAACTGAATCAACGTCGAGATGTATAACTGTAAATATTGGTTAGGTAGTGTTTCACTATTTTGCGCAATGTATGCACGAAGAGCGGACGTGATCGTGGGTAGAAAGCTAACCTAGGTTGTTACATTAAGGATAAAGTTGCTTTTTCTGTGTTCTTTTAATTATTAACAAAAAACTTCACGACGAAAACTCTCGAAGGAGTCTCATCATAGTAATATTACGTATAAACAAATCTGGCCCGAGAACGAGCAAGGGCGCCCAGCCATACAGCCAACATGGCGCCCCCCCAGCCCGCGGCCGACACGGAAACTACATTAGTATCAAGTGACTCACTGCTTTTATATAACAACATGTAATCATAAGACGTTGAATGTGTTTGTAAGAAAACATTTGGACATATTTGGTTGCATGCATTTTTTTTACAATTTATATATTTTATACTTAACAATTACTTGCTGTGTAGTGTCCGCTTAGAATATCACTGCCCCATTTCTTCTGGTGGGTGTACGTGGGCATTTTTCAAAAGTTTTGACCAGGCGAAAACAGCATGTCCTCTGACTTTACACCGTAATATTTACATTTTAAGTCATTTATATCAAATATGTGATATATCAAATGAAAGGAAATTTAAACACAAGTAAATGCACAATATAAAAAATACATGAAAAGGTAACGAAATATGAGTAATTAAAAAAAATATGACGACATACCCCCCTATTTTTCGATGTCTCACGCGACTTTGCACACTTTTATGTGTCATATCTCAGAATTTATGTATGGAAAAGTCACCGAAAAACAGGTAATTTTTCTTAAAAATGGCTTTGACATGCTTTCTAATAAACGTTTATATAGGGTTTTCAAAGAAAAATATTGAAATAATTAGGAAAAATTGTTGTCCACGAATTCGGGTATACCGGAATTTCCATCAAGTAACGGTAGGTTTTACCGTCTTAAAAAATTAATTTTACCAAATCTAAAACGTTTTTTAGGTCTAGCAACCCACTTTTAATAGAATGAAATCGTGACTTCCGGTGTTCTAGGAGTCTATGGTTTGTTAAAACCGTTTTCTAGTTGCGACCTGACCGTGGGCCAAAATTTTGCTCCCGTAAGTACGATTTTTTGTGTAAAGATATTATTGTTTACACACGAACACTTCTTATTACCGTTCGAACGAAGTATAGGTATCATTTAAAAGAATGGAAATGATCGAATATATTGTATTTTGATGTATTTTAAGGTTTTAATTTTTAAAAATGGACTTTCGTAACGTCATGATCATAACGTTATATACAGGCGGAATGATTTTCATTACTAAGTGGAACCATAAAGCCGCGATCTCATTGCTATAGTTATCGTTTACTATGAATTTGCATTATATGAATATTTTATCTTTTTAATCTTCGTTTTTTCAACTTTTGGTAGGAGGTTTGGCAGGGTATTTCTTTATTTTACATGGTGGCATTTGCACCTTTAACGATTTTTTCACCAACGGTTCTTGAGGTCAAAAGCAACAGCTTTTGTTCTACAACTTTTAAAAATTCGTGCAAAAAAATTCGCTTCTTCATACAAAGTTGATCAGCTGATTAGCCGCTTTGTACGGAGAAGCGAATTTTCAAAAGTTGTGGAACAATAGTTTTCGCTTTTGACCTCTAGAACCGTTGGTGAAAAAATCATTAAAGGTTCAAATGCCATCCTGTATTGTATACTTATTGATATTGATGTACTTTTAGTATTTCGACTGATTATTATTTTTATATAGTTTATTATAGACTGAAGAGAAACTAGTTGACTGATTATTGCTAAAATAATTTGTAATGAACCTAGATGTAAGTTTAAAATACATACATACATACATACATACATACATATACTCACGACTATAAATCCCTAGAAGGGGTAGCCAGAGCTAAGGAAAAAGAAAATAAAATAAAGTTTAAAATATTTTGATAATTCCCTTTAATTCCGAAATAAAAAGTTGTTTTATGTGTAAACTAGACAATACTAATCAAGTCTTGTTCGACTGCAAATTTCGGAATAATTTTGACTTAAATTTGTTTTTCTTTTGTGAAATGATGAATACCATTTTTGTTAACCTGTTTAGTTGTGATACAAATGTTACATTGTGATAACGAAATTCTCTATAGTCTAGGCACGTAATTTTACCTACATACTTTTGAAGTCCGAAACTTAGTTTTTTCAACTTTTGGTGGGACAGGGTATTTATTTATTATATAATTGTATCCTTATTGATGTTGCTGTACTTTTAGTATTTTGACTGATTATTTTTTTGATATAGTTTATGATAGGCGCAATATGTGAACGCAGCCTTATATTCCAATTACTAACAAGACATTTCCCTGTCGTAACTATCGTGCTGTGAGTTAATTAAGAAAATATCATTTGTTTTTGTATTTTTATAAGATTATATCTGATATTAAAGCTTGATGATGCTTATTAATATATTTTCTATCGTTCGTTCCAAGAGCTAATTGTTATATATATTGCATGTTTCTTAAAAACGTGTTAAAAGTTGGTCTATTGTTAGAAAATTGTTGCTTACTGGAGGTAATTTTGTTTTAATTTAATGAAAATAATCATGGCACAGTCTTTATATATGTTAAATTAGTTGATAACAAAGTTAAGTAATATAACTTTAAATAAAAAACATAAAAATATTACAGCTTTTTATTAATATCAATACATTTGCAACGTAACGAATAGGAACTTTTCAAGTGCTGTTTGATGTAGAAAAAAATATTTTCTGGTCAAATTATTTATTTAAATGCCAAACTGTTATATTTTTCGCAAAGTTTAATAAATATTCTATAAAACTGTAACGAATTTAACAATGATATTGAATATTTGAAAACCGGAATTCCGGTTGCGTAGCGGGCCATTTATTTGAAAAACGCCCACGTAAGAGGCGACTAACGGAGTTGGGGCTTTTAAGGGTTTTCTGGGCGATGCGGTTGGAGACCCACTACCAATAACCTTTATTTTACCATCTTTTCCTTACACAACTTCCAAAAGTGGCTGAGGAATTTCTAATGCCTTAGCTCTGGCTACCCCTTCTAGGGATATAATTTAAATCTTTTTGTTCATGAAAACCTCATGTGGGCATTATTACTATTAAATAAAGAATTAATAAAGGAAAGAAAACATATTTTTTTTCCCGCCTGTGTCAACATTTTTCTTTCTTTTATTTATTCCCTTCTAGGGATTTATAGCCGTGAGTATATGTATGTATATTTAGGAATACGGTAGCTTTGTATAAGGATGTTCAAAATATGTTTTGTAGACCTGCAATTTAAATGAAAAAATATCTTTGTAATGTTTACACGAGAGGTCAAATAAAATTCCAATAATGATTGACAGTCATGTTTAATAGTCAAACTGTAATATTTCATACGTATGTACGTACGCTTCACCGCCGCCATTTTTTGATAATGCTAATTAGAAAATGAGGGTATGATTATCCAATTTCGGATTATCTCTTGCCGGTATCAGAGTGTAGTAACGTCTAGCTATGCTGCTAACTATGCTCAACCAGGAAGTTGCATACCGAACAATGCATCAATGTACATACGGGATTTACTTATGTAGTGTAAGTAAATCGCTTGCTCTGTGTTTGTGCTCTCATCTCCGAGACGGCTCTCAACCAATTTTGATTAAATCTCTTAAAATATGCATTATCTACTCAGGTTGTATTTTTGAAACACCCGGGATCACATAACTAATAAGTAATTATGGCTTAAGGGCATACATACATATACTCACGGCTATAAATCCCTAGAAGGGGTAGCCAGAGCTAAGGAACTAGAAATTCCTCAGCCACTTTCGGAAAATTGAGTGGGGAAAGGATGGTAAAGTAAAGGTTGTTGGTGATGGGTCTCCAGCCGCATCGCCCAAAAATCTCTTAAAAGCCCCAATACCGTTAGTCGCCTCTTACGTACACCCATCGGTAGAAACGGGGTAGTGCTATTCTAAGCCGACACTACACGGCAATAAGTACCTATTACACGTACACGGCACGGCTTAAGGGCCTATAACATTTTTATTTGTGGTGCGCCTGCAAAATTAGCTTCTCTACCACTTACCATTGCAGAAATAGAACGGAACGTATTCAATATACTGCGATGAGACACATAATTTGTATGTTTATTTAATACTTTAGTAACAAAGTTATTTTAGCTAATTCCTTTGAAGTTTAATGCGACCTTAAAAAAAGTCGTACCGACCTACGCAGCGATGTATTTATACCAATTCTCGAATCGACAGTAAAAATAAATAAGCAGCTTACATGAAATTACATGGAAACAATTACAAAAGAAAGTTGAACAATAAGTTAAGATCTTTTCGCATGACGAATCCCATTGCCAGCTAAAATTCTAAATGTTTTTGTATTATAATTATATTCATACACACACGTATACATACACTCACGGCTATAAATCCCAAAAAGGGGTAATCAGAGCTTCATTATATGAATCTTTTAGCCACTTTCAGAAGTTAAGTGTGTATAATATAATAAAATAAAAGGTCATTAATGATTGGTCTCCAACCGCATCGCCCATCAATCACTTAAAAGTCACCCCTAACGACACTTATTCTATCTTATAGCTAAACTATATTAATGTATCAGTAAATTTATGAAAACTTATACGTACAAATACTCACATCTGCAAAATTATAGGTGCTGAATAATTTGTCATTCACAGAAAATTTCGTTGTGTTTAATTATATTGTGAGTTGATGCGGAATTCTATAGCTTCCCTAAAATCTTAAAAGAATAACTCCACTATTTTAGTACCACATAACTGAGAACACAAGCGCACAAATTATTCATTAGAGCTCGCCATTACGATCCAAGGTAAGCGTCGTCTCCGCGAGACATATGAATTTTTAGAGCGGCGGCTCCGGTCCGCTCGCTGCATATTTTTCTATGCGCTACTTCGCACTGCATACTGCTTACTTATTTATGTTATTGCCGACGCTCCACACAAATCTGTATTTCGCATCGCATTTGTAGCGGTTAACTGGAGCGAGTTGAAGACCTGGGGACTCTAATGGATCAGCCTTTTGAATAACTTAGCTGCTTTTGGTCAGTCGTTGTTGTTCCGACGTTGAGTGAGCGCGGTTAGACTGACATGGCCGCAGCTCACTGGCGAGCGGTGAGCCAAAATTGGAGTGCTACTTTTAAATGATTGTTTTTTTATAATCACGAAATATTTTTTAACATACTTGTAACCAGATAGGAGTGAACGCAATCATTTGGTTAAATAAAACAATTGTAACGCGATAAAATAACCAATAAAAATGGTACGGCTCTCCATGCAGGTTAAAAAAACGATAATCCCGTTTTGCACTTTCGAATCGCATTTTTATTCCTCGATTCGAGAAAATAAAATCTGCGATAATTTGTCGTAATCCGTCCCTCGCTCAGTGTCGATAAAATGGCTCGATCTCGATATCGATGAACGTAACTAATTGCATCCTATCAACACTATCACCGACTCATTGCAGCGCCCGCCGGCCGCGCTCCGCCGCGCCCCGCTCTGGAATATCAACAACCATCATTTATGTTCATCCCTGTTTTTATTTCATACGAGATGAGAAATATTATAACACTTAATATTCAGTATTTAAAAGCGCGTTTTTCAATTCATGCATCAACAGTTATTTTTAATTTGTTTATTCATGTCCAGATATCCTACTAATTAATTTAAAGGTTAAATTTTAAGCAGAGACGAAATAATGGTTCATCATCAACGACATCCTGCGTACGACATCAAGTAATAATAATAATACTTAACCAATCTTATTTAACGATGAAGAATAAATTTCAAATAATAAATTACAATAAAATAGACTGTTTGTGGGAACAGCAAAGATACACTGACCATTACACCCCTGCTGTGTATCAACTTATAATTTGCATTTATATTCGTATTTATTAAAAGGTTTGGGAAACATTTCGATACCGCGATTCAGGGTTTTCTATAATGCTTATAGGATGCGAGTGAGTCTGCCGTCTCTGGAGGTCGCCTCATGTCCTAAACATTAATGATTTAAAAAGCTCAAGAGACTGGGTCTTTCACAACTATGTTCAAGACGCAATTTAGGTACAAAAGCAAAAGCTGTTTAGTGAAATAGTAGTGGAAACCGTCGCACTAATGCATATGGATGCGCCGCTGCTGGTCGGCTCGGATGAATCTCAGGTGACAATGAATATGCATCCTGCTCCGCGCCTCGCTCTCCTCTTTTTGCGTACCCTCACTTCCTAACCGTCTGTTTTGAATCCTGCGTTTTGTTAAAATATAACTCTTTCGTATACGGCGATGAAATTTTGCTGTGCTTTTGATGAATTTTGTAGTGGCAGTTCGGAGTGGGTTCATTCTCTTTTAGTAGATTTTATAACTCGAGTAGTTGCGCTTTTAAGCGATCATTGGGTGATGCGGTTGGCTTGGACACTTATCATCTCCCAACTCACATCGCCATTACCATTTTTACTCTTTCTCTTTCCTTGTGTGACATTGATATTGGTAAACTCATTAAGCATAGAGATATTTACTTCTACGTAGGTATATTCTATCTCTACGTCCTTAGGATTTAGGACTTTTCAAGTGATTGCTTGATGTGGTTGAAAATTTATCAACTTAGATCTTTTTTCATTTGCGAGCTGTTTTTTATAATCTTAGCTTGTTACATACATTTAGTATTTGTCAGACGTAATCATTATATCAGTGACTGTCACAGCTGATAAAGTTATTATTTTTCCGTATAGATCATTCGCTTATTTTTTTAAAACTCAATCAGTAGGTATGTTACCACATGCAAATCTAATAGCCTTATCTTCCAAGGTAGCATAAACAAATTGGTGTATTTTTTTTATATAAACCATCTTTCATGCATTAACTACTAAAGATTTCATCAAAACTGCAAATAAAGCATTCAATCAATTCGCAGGTTCCACTAAACACTCCGAGAAAAGAAGGCCAACTTACTACTCGTTGTTATCAGCCAGAAAATTTGTTCTTTGTTCGATAATAGCACCTATTTTCCACTAAGCTGCTGAAATGTTTCGTGAGGCGATGCGGGAAGCGCGGGGGGGGGGTCTGATCGAGATTGCGCCAAACACTCGTCTCATAATGGACACACTCGAACCTATTGGCAGTTTCTTTCATACGAGATTGATTTCTATTTGGAACTGATTGTGTTGCGGGGGCGCGTCGGGACGCGAGGGAGTAGAGGAAATATATGAAAAAGAAAAAGGCATAATGAGGCTCATTAAAAAGGAAGTAATGTAAGCGTCCAGTTTCACAATATCCCTTACAATTAGCGAGGACGGCTCCAAACAAAACATCCCGGGAAGGGTCGCTCTCGAGCCCACGTCTTTATCCTTGCCTTTTGAACACATCATTTAAACGTAGGCACATTTGTTAAATTTTCTTTATACTCATATTTCTACCTTAAAAACGATATGAAGATAATTCTTTTCAAATTTATAAATATACATTTATTGGAGAGAAATACGAGTACACTATAGTTTGAGTGTGCGCACTTTGGTCTGGTTGAAGTAGAGTTCCTATCAGCAGTTCCTAAAAATGAACCAATATAAGTCAACGATTTTACAAAGTGCTGCTGTACGGTGCAATTGTGTTTTTAATATCTTCGTTCTTGGGCTTGAAAAACGTCGTCAAAGAACTGAAATGAGAATTTCACACTCTCTTACTTTTTAATTACTTGTTTGGTAACCGTAAATGATTTTTAATATCGCGCCTGCCTCCGGAGCGGCTGCGCAAAAATATATTAAAGCAGAAAAAACAAAAATTCAGAGACACAACAGGTAGGAGTAATCCAACCGAATGCCGCTCAAATTAAAATCATATTTCACTGAGAAGACAATGGGAATTGGAAAAACAACGCCGCGGAATGTGCGGGCGCGGGTTGGGGGCCGCGGACGTGCGTAATTAATTTTTTAATCTTTTTCTTAAGTCCCACGTGTATTTATCTATAAAATACGTATTTAATTCCTTTGATAAGCATTTCCAGCCAATAAGTTCGTGCATTATTTTCAGAAGTTCGAAATATGCTTATGTAAAAAATATAAAAATAAGTTGAAATAACTTTACAAGGTTGTCTCAGATCAGAACAGTCCAAATGGTAGAGATGTTTCCATGCATATGTCTCTGCGTACCTTTTTTACCCAAACACATAAAGAAACCAAGTGAGTAATATTAATTAAGTGTTAAGCTCAGTCGCACAAGGCTAGACCCCAACGCCTTTCATACATTAATTATATACAAAATCACAGGTTTATAATCTATGTTTCACGTGCCTTTGCCCCCGCCCCGTCCCCCCCGCGCCGGCGCCCCTCTAGCTCATTAGTGCTACGTAAATTAAATTCCGTGTCCTTCGTTAGAGCTCTTGTTCTCGTACGAGCCACTTCATTTCTTTTCTCCGGCCGTTATCCGGACGACCTTTCCCCAATTCCGCCGAACACAATTGTTTGTTTTACCTACACTTATTTTCGCTGCAATTCCCGGAACTTTGGCTCGGACACGTTCTACTAGATAAACCACAACATTCGTTATGCTTAGCAAGCCTCTTAGTGGACTACTTTATTGCTCACGGCAAAACATGGGGTAGTGCTATTTCAATCTGATAATACGCAGACTCCTAAACTACTCTCACAAGTTTACCAAATAGAAACTAAACTACACATTTTCATAAAATGGCGTCACTAGTCAGGTTTTTCCTTCTATTTATAGTTTAGTGTTTGGTCATTTTAGATCAGAACATAGTTAGTTCTGATCTAAAATGAGCAAAAAATATGCTTGTCCTTACTAAAGACATCGCGAATTTTATAAGGTGTCGGTAGCAAGGAGCAGTGCGTCTCCACGACGACGGTGATTGGTCTCAATTAGCAGCCGGCCCAAACGCGCCTCTCAGCAACCCTTTGTCGCGCGACGTAATCAGCTGTTTAGTAATGAATGTCTTTGTAGGCGCCACTCTTTGTGCGTCGGGTTAATGGCGCTCCTATTGTGTGACGCGCTCGCTGGCCCGCCGAGGTACCAGATAGCGTCCTCTTCATTTTACATTATGAAACTAACTGCTTAATCGTTATCAGGAAGATAAGTGAAGTTTAGGTATCAAGTGTTATTAATAATTTGCTTATAATTCATTTTTATTACCTCATTCGCTACACAGGATGTAGACGGATCAAGAACTCGGGAAGTTTATTGAAAAAAACTTTTCATACGTCAATATCATGGGAGTCTGCTTTGTTTTGTTGTGAATGATTTGAGACAATTTTATTATTGTTTCCTGCATAAATATCAAAAATTCTGCTCCGACGCACTATGGAAAACGGTAGAACAAGAGCATATCGAAAATACTTTTTACGAATATCATAATTTGTATAATATGGTTATTTTATTTGGTTCTCTAATAATTGTAATATAATATTCATTACGTTTTTTCACAAAATTACACAAAATGACATTATTTTTCATGCGTAGAAAGTATATACAACATAGGAGTACCAAACTTATATCTTTGTGTACACGTATTTCAAAACCATATTGTGAAAGAAATATTTGCTACAGATATGCAGTATTATACATTTTTGGAAAGCTTATTTCATGTTTATTAGAACACATGTCTTTGATTTCTAAAAAAGCGACAAATGTATCAGTAGGTACTTAAAAAGTGACATACCATATTTTTCACTGACTTATTTTTTTCGTCGAAGGTTTTCATTATTACCCACGTCTCCCCACGCGCTACAATTTGTGTTAATTGATAGTCTAACTATTCTATAACACAAGCAAAAAAAAATCAGCTGCGGATGTTTGCGGTTTTGGAAAATATCAGCAAGAATGTTATAAAGGACGGAACAGAAAATCAGTATCTTTTGCGGTTTACCACCGTTCAAAATTAATTAATATTCATTGATAACGAGGGTATATTATCAAGTTTGCACTAATTTTGCGTAAGAATAAAAAAAACAAAAAAAAATTAAAAAAATAATAATTGGAAATTTTACATTATTTGAATATCCACACCTTACTGCATATATGTACCAAATTTCATCACTTTAGGACAAAAACTCATGAAGTTATATATTTTCGATCCGATGCCGACCTGTCCTGCCCACAGTGCGACGGCGGAATTCAGTAGAGTACCAACAAACCTGCTATATTAAAATATTCATCAACAATCGACCCCAGTATAGCATATGTAACCACTCTTTGATGTTTACGAGATAATTTATAGCCCATTCCTCTTCAAAAAATAATTATTCTATGAATGTAACTTTGGATTAATGAAATAACTTTTTATATCCCCTGAGTTTTGCTGTGTAATGTCGGCTTAGAATAGCATTACCCCATTTCTACCCGTGGGTGTACGTAAGAGGCGACTTAGGGTATTGGAGGTTTTTAAGGAATTTTTGGGCGATGCGGTTGGAGATCCATCATCATCAACCTTTAATTTACCATCTTTTCCGCACTCAACTTCCAGAAGTGACTGAGGAGTTTAAAATTTCTCAGGTCTGGCCACCCCTTCTAGGGACTTATAGTCGTGAGTAGTATGTAAGTATGTATGTTTAGATCGACTAGACCAAAGAATCTTACAACACTACGAGACATATCCTGATGTAACAACGAATCTCTTGTTGGCAGGACCGCGTGCTGGCGCACAACGCGTCGGCGCGCGTGTTTCACAGCAACCAGAGCCTGGTGCTGCAGCGGGTGTCGCGCGCCGCCTCGGGCCGCTACGCGTGCGCGGCGCTCAACGCGGAGGGGGAGACCGTCTCCAACGAGCTGCACTTCCGCGTCAAGTGTGAGTATTCTAACAAGATGTTATTATTAGTTTGGTTGTGCATATGTTACGAGAGTACCAATTGTGGGGCTGAGGCATGAGGGGATGTGGAATGGTAAAAAAAAGTTGTCGTGTGTTAACGGAATATCAACACCCCTTTACTACCCAAGGGAGTCGTAAAAAGGCGACAGAGGGATTACCAGTGAATGGGCAAAAGCATTACACTTACACTTGTAGTACATTTTTTGGCTTTTGGCACGCTTGGCGTGCGGGTTGGCGATCGCAGTAAGATGTTAGTAGTACAAGATGTAGTACTACTAACATCTTACTGCGATCGCCAACCCGCACGCCAAGCGTGCCAAAAGCCAAAAAATGTGATTGAATCAGATACATATATTACAATATAAAAGATAATCTTTTTAAAAATAAATCTGCCTTGGATGTTAAAGAAAATCTTTACTTCAAGTTTTAACGTAAAAAGAGCAATGTTTGGTTTAAATCGTTAAAGCAGGTCGGGGAAGCTACAGCCAGGCTCGCGGGGAGTAACTCTCAAAGAGCGGTGCCTAAATAAATTATTCTTAAAGGGAATAGCTAACAAGAGGTTGCAGAACAAGTGGCGCCGAGCTCGCATGATAGTAAAACTGTTAATTGATGTCCGAGATGAGAAGGGCTGCCCGCAAAGTGAGTGAGGAGTTAGCGTACAATATCTCACTAGTATATTACACTAGAGACAATTATTAGCTTTGTTACTGAAAATGATTATAATGTAACGTACAAACTTATTGGTTTAAATGTGGGTTCATTACCAGATTAGATTTCTATATTGGTAGCTAGAGGAAACAATAATCATGATCTCAGTTGCAAAGAGGCATAAAATGTGTGGTTCAATAGGACATTTTCATTTGTTTCTTTTCTGACTGCCAAGAGTGGTTCAAGACTTATAAAACTTCGACATATGTTTGTGACGTAAGGATTACCTAATATTTTAGGACTTTTAAGATATCGTTGGGTGATGTGGCTGTAAACGCCGTACTAAATATTAATACTTAATTTTGCAATGTTTCTCCTCTCAAGTTTTGAATCTGGTTGAGAAATTTCCATTACTAGGTGGTATATGATTGTATCTATGCATTAAGACAAAAATGACATTGTAAATTAACTAGCGTAAAATTTAGTTCGAAGCAATGCTGCTTGTTTTAATTAAAAAGAATTCAATTGAATTTTCTCTCATTTGGCTCTAAGCTTTCTTCGCTGTTTACTGTCAATATGTTTTGCTTCATTTATGTTCCTCATTTAAGTGAACAGCACAAGCTCAAATAGACGATTGGTATCTTTCAAGTAGAATTTAAAGTAACTTAATTTTTGTCATCAAAAAACACAAGCACACAATCATGACAGAAACCAGTTTCAAACTATATTTCCCAAAATAGGTAAGCAGAGGTAAGCCTTTGTGATGTATCTAAAATATAAAATAATCTGATTTACAACCAGGGGTATAACTGTATATAATTTGTTGCTTTATAATGTTTATTTATCTAAGAGAATTACGTCTGTCACAAAAATGTGTTGAGAGAAGTATTATGTGACTGACGTAAACAAACAACACTTTCAAGTGGATATAATACACGGCAATATCTTGTATTATATGATTTAAAATAAAATCTGACCCTGACTATGATAATATACTTATGAATGAGTACTTCGAAGTTAAGTTTGGGACTAACAAATCTTCATTGATGCATGACCAGATTAACTAAAAAGGTTGACGAAACAAAAATTATTGTGGTACAAACTTTAAAAAGTTTATCGTTACACTTATAAATTAACTAGCTGACCCGACACACTTTGTACTGTAAATTTACTTTAGGCCTTTTTCCGGTACTCTGAGTTCAATCAGGCGTGAATATTTTATTGGTAAAACAAATCTGGGATTAAAAGAACCCTATGTTATAATTTGGGTCATTATCTAGCATTCTGATAAATTTCATTTATATGCATTCTGTGATTGACACAATTGACGGTTTTCACATTTATAATATTAATAGACCAATCCTAAAATCCTTAAATCTAAGGTTCAAAAATGTAATATTTTATTCGTCAAGTTAAACATATGTCATTACCATAATTCTTGTGTAATCCCTTTTAGTTTTATGATTTAAATTTTATGCAAAACCAATACTTTGCTAACACGCAGATCATAAATTCTCGTATTCACGTACATTGTAAGAATGCTAGGAGCGCAGATGTGGAGGCGTTTTAACGGCGTTTTTACGTCTCCGGTCCAATTACTTGCGTAGTTGAATGAGTCGAGATTTCATTACAGAACAATTGGGAAAGCTCAGTTTTCACGAGACTAATTTATGGAGCACCTGAGTTCTTTAGGACGGGTGGCGGCGCGGCGGCGGCGGCGTGTGCGGCGCGGTACGGACAGCAGACATATACATTACAATTACCTTTATTTCTTAAATATTGAGACTTTCAAACAACGTAAACCACCCAGAAAAAATATTAAACATTTAAAATATCAATAGTGATTGAATTTCAAAATGTTTAAAATATTAATATAATATATAATAATATATATTGTGTGGTTAATTTATCATGGTTGTTAACGGTGAGGGAAAACATCGTGAGAAAACCCACATGGCTGAGTTGTACTTAGTCATGTGACAGTGTATTCGTACAAAACGGCGATAGGCCTGCCCCCTATCACGTGAGTACACTGTCCATGCAAAACGTGGGTACTCTGAACACCAGGTGACAAAGTCACGTGATGTTCCGAAGTATTAATACCTCTGCCAACACCTTCGGGGATATTCGGCGTGAACGTTTATGTTTATGTATCAATAGTAAAATTTAGATATCCTAGAGAACACTTTACAAATGTAAAATAACAATTTCGTGATTATTCCGTGGCAACATTAGGCATGCGACTCTAAGTTCCTAGGTTCAATGGTGCCTTTTAAAATAGTTCACATTTGCGTGCTCTGGCAGGCACCTTTCTTAAGTCCGGCAACTATCTCGTTACGAGCTGTTAGTTGCCTATTACCACGAACTAGGCAAAAGTGCAAACTATGGCTTAATCATTGGGGTGGTCCGCGTAAACTTGAGCAGAGATCCCGAAAGAGAGCGGTCATTTGGGACATATTATAACTCGTGATGATGACGAAGCATTTGAGTAGCACAAGGTAAAATATTAAGTAATTCCTATATCAAAAATTTTTTGTTGCAAAACCGTTCAGTATATAATAATAATAAAGATCTGTGTTTCAATTAAATTTTCTTGTTATCTAATAACAAGTTATTATGGTAAAAATACAATGCATTTCTAGTAAAACAATGGTACTACGATTTGTTTCCATTGCTTAAATTTTGCTATCCATTATGCCATATTTCAGTAACAATGTTTGGGATAAAATTTTCCCTGAAAACAAAGTAAAATATCCGCGGCGTTATTCGTAAATCTCGTATATTTCGGTGGCGGCTGTACCAACAATTACTCGACAACGAATTGAGCGATTAATTGAATGGATTTACTTTGTTTGCTCGCTGTAGGCAGATTAGATCAAGGCTGGCGTTTCAGGACATTTATCTCATGGCCCTCGCTGCCATTTATCACAGCGGTATTGCCTCCACAAAATAAGATGCTAATTTTAATGTGGACCATTAGAAGCGGGAAGCTATATTGTAGTAATAGTCAGTAATGGCCGCCGGCGACTCTATAAAAGCAATCTCGGCGTAATTGCGGTACACGAGACGAGTAATCCCGTAATCTCGGCGGGAGCGGGCGATACATCCGCAAGATAGATTAGAGTCGCGTGTAACAGGTGAGCGGAAGAGGGGGGGGGTGTCTTCCAACACTACAATTAATCAGCCTTCAATCAGCCGCCGTCGCCGGATTACACTCCTGCAGCGCGGTGCGCTCGCCTCCGCGCGTGGACCTCACCTTATTACATGTCTGTGAGGAGCTTCATTGCACCTTTCTGTACATTCTCTTACGAGTATATGACCTGGAAGTAACATTTTGCCATCTTTTTGATAAATTATTTTTTGATTAATTTAAACTGTGATTTAATCTCTGTCATTATGATTTACATAGTAAAGAATACATATTTTTACTTTCTATATTATTATGTTCAAATTCGTTGGTTGTTAACGGTGAGGGAAAACATCGTGAGGAAACCCACATGGCTGAGTTGTACTTAGTCATGTGACAGTGTATTCGTACAAAACGGCGATAGGCCTGCCCCCTATCACGTGAGTACACTGTCCATGCAAAACGTGGGTACTCTGAACACCAGGTGACAAAGTCACGTGATTCTTAGAAGTATAAGTACCTCTGCCAACCCCTTCGGGGATATTCGGCGTGAACGTTTATGTTATGTATATGTATGTATGTTATGTTCAAATTCCGTTTATGCGTAAAAAGTAATTTAATACTCCTTAGTAATTAAATAAAAACATTCAGTTATAAAAACTCTCCCACGCCCAACTTTTCTAAAATGTTTATATTATTTCAAAACAGCAGAGGTAATTTCCCTTGAATTTTGTTCTTAAAGGCAAAGTAAAATGTACATTGTTTACATGTTCATGAAGAAGTTCATAAAGATAATATTACATCCTCCTTTTATACCCAAAAGTAAAACCTGAAGCGAACCTAATGAGTTTACTAAGTAGCTGAACTGAACTGTTTTATTTTACAACAATTTTCTTGGCTCCTGACCAAATCAAGTACTTATACCTGGAAATCTCTAACTAGAGCTTTTTGAAGGTTTTACTTGAAGTACTTAAAAATGTGAAATATTTCTGCTTTAGATAATAGAAATTTAATAGTGATTTTTGAAAAGCTTAAGACTTTTTTTTCAAAAAATAAATTGACGGAAAGGTCACAAACGGAGTATGGTATTTTTGTGTATTTAAGAAAGACAAAGGATGAAAATGGAGAAGGCCACATGTTAGGAGCTTCATTACGCGATCGAATCCGCAAAGAGGAGATCCGTAGAAGAACCGGGGTCACTGACATAGCCCGGAGAATTGCAAAACTGAATTGAGCGGAACGGGACCGGCTGAACTTGAATGGGCACATTGCACGCAAAACCAACGGCTGTTGGGGCTCGAAGGTTCTGGAGTGGCGGCCACTTACAGGACAAAGCAGTGTGGGAGGATACCGAGCGGTGAACCGGTGACTTAGTCAAGGTCGCGGGAAGCGCGGGAAGTTGTGGAGATCTTTGGGGGAGGCCTATATCCAGCAGTGGACGTCTATAGGCTGAGCATCATGATGATTGAAGAAATAAAGAAAACAAATGTTTTTATTGGTCATTCACATAAATTAAATCATTGAGTAGGATTTCTTTACACTAGGGATCCTTGCTTTTATTCTTATACATTAAATATTATTTGACAGAATTTATCAGTACTATACGTAAAGAAAACTTAATTTGTGGGTTGGTGTACTGATTTGGGTTTTCTCCGTCTTAGTGTCGACTCCACTTGGTCATATAATATTGTGCTTATACAGAACTACCGGAATGAAATCTCTTTTGTTTAAATCCAGTAGCAAATGACGAAAAAATAACAGACACACACACACAAGGTTACAGCGTTGTTGATTTAAGCTTGAATCAGATTTATGCAACTCGAGCCTGTTATACTAACATGATAAACAATGCTCCGGATCAATCTTCATGTAAAACGTCCTTACCCAGAATTCGAGCAACAAGGGAAAGTAACAAATTGGCGAATTGCAGTGTTCAATTAAAGGGCACGTATGTGAGTAATAGCACGCGACGGTCGCTCATTAGCATGGCGTTGTCAGTCCGCACGCACGCACATGGGGGGGGGGGGCGCCGACGCCGCCGTTGCTCGCTAATGAACGCACGCTTGAGATACATCACGGGAAGATATGCTACAAATGTAGTACAAACACAATGAAACGACCCGCCAGTTTGGTACTGGGCACCACTGTACCGCCATAGGTGTTCTGTAGGATGTGCTACGCTGTACGCTGAAATCATTCAAACGAGTTAATTAACTGCTCACATACCTAATAAAATAAATATAATACCCCGTCAAAAATAGAAAAGTGTTGAGCTCTTTCTAAAGCGTAGTGATCCGTCATGTTACACGAATATTGGATTAAAAAGGGCCTAAATGGTACATAACCATTTTTTATCTATTAACTAATGCATTTATTTAATTACATTTCCACTGACATCATATAATTACATCTGAAAAACAAGGTCAATAGAATGGTTCGTATTTTGTATCACTACCCCGAATAAAAGAAATATCGATGCCCGTTCGAATAAAGTGAAACAAACCCGAAAATAATTCAATATTTCTCAGCGAGATGGAATATCGTTGATCGCCGTAGAGGGTCGGCGGCGGGCGGCGCGCGGCTGCTAATGGGAAACCTGATAGGCAATGGACAGCGTCCGGCGCGACCCGGCCGGCGGCGACCGGCGCCCGACGTCGCGTGATGCTGTTACGCAAACGAAGTTTCCTCACTCACCGGCGCACGTCTTTTACCTCTCCGACACATCTGTATATTTGACATATAGCGAATGTCCTAGTAGTTTGTTTAATGTTATTAGCTTCTCATTTTATATGAAATGTAATTTTCTTTCAATACTGCTGTAGATTTTCTACTTAAGCCACCCATTTGAATTATTTCAATAAACATGAACTTACATTTTTTTCTATGTTTATGGCAGAATATAATAGGTGTCTAATGCTTCAGTACAAGTATATGTACAGTCGGACGTTCTATTATGATAATAATTTAAAAGCAGCTAATACATTTGGTCTTCGTAAAATTCTTCTCCTTAGCTATGTCAAGTATAACATTAAACAACTTACTTAGTTTAAGAGTTTTGACGGAGAAAATAGCGGTGAGGCTGCCATATTTGGTAACATGAAAGTAGGCCTATCAACTTTCAGAGTAACGAGCAGGGACGCGCGTATTATAGAGATTAATAAAATTTTATGTACTGATAGGTGTGCTGGCCATGGCGGTATTGTCGCAGGTAGTGTTGCCAGGCATTGGACTTTTCTTGCAAAGATTTGGGAAAGCGTGTTAGTATGATATTGCAATAGTGATTATTTTACTTTCCTCCAATGGCACTAATAAAAAAATATTTAAAGATTCTCAGAGCCACAGAATGAATAACTGTATTGTCTTATTTATTTTTTTCATAATTGGCATTTACACATAAAAAAGTTATTTGTGTTTGGAATATTAATAAAAATAGTCTTCGGTTAGACGATACTGTGAAGAACACAACACTTGGATGCTCTTATCTATTTAAAAGCGGCTCAGAAATATCTATGTTTTTCGTGTCGTGTGTATCCTTTCTGTGCAAACAAAGGGTACTATAAATACCATAAAATGACATAGCGACTGAAAACTAATACCACTACGACCGACCCTTTCAGTGTATTCGGTTTCAAAGTGAAGTTGTTATTTTGAGTGTTGTGTATAGCTGACATAAAATTGATAGTAGCAGCACCCTTGAAAACTATGATGAGCTGGCAGCACTGGGTGTCCACGATCGTGCATACAAAATAGACAGCGAGCGTACCGGACCCGCCCGGTATCGGCGGTAACAATGCTTTTAAAGAGACAAGAATCGCTCGAAAGGTTCGGGAGTCGGGCCGATACGATCTCATTGTGGAAATTTGCTCAGTTCGAAACATTCGCTGATAATGACCCTATTTGTATCGACTCACTTTGTGAATAGAGATCGTTTGTGACTTGTTCTCGCGGATAATGGCTGAGCTTACATTTTATGCTGATCGGGATTGGTATTACAAATTTCATTATATTTACACTGATAAGATTTGAAAATTTCTGATTTTGTGTGCTCTTTTAGTGTAAGATATATAAAAATAAAAACCAAGATAGGTCAGTGTTTCAGTGCTTATCGCGCAGAGAGGCGTTGATTTGATCCCCGAGTCGGGCCTGTCTTTTCTAAAGTCATACATGTGATTAATTTATCTTGGTTGTTAACAGTGAGGGAAAACATCGTGAGAAAATCCACATGACTAAGTTGTAATTATAAAACTAAAATAAAAAAGGCATTGGCTGCCTTTATAAGCCATTGTCCTTCTGGCAAGAACTACATTGCGCTCGTGTTATTGTTCGTTTGTTTGTTCCCAGACGCGCCGTCATGCAAACAGACGGAGAGCGCGGTGACGGTGGTGGGCGCGGCGCGGGGGGAGAGCGTCGTCGTCGTCTGCGAGGTAACATACGATATACTGATTTACTGTTATGGAATAAAATTTAACTTATTATTAGAGGCATGTGCATTGCAGTGGAGGTATGAATAAGAATACGGTTTTATACCAAATGTTGAATGAGGGCGTAAAACATGTAATAACCGAACGCAAGCCAGAAAATAAGGAAAATCTTGGATATCAAACTGGTGCCTTTTGATTTCAAACATATGGCTGCCTAGAAAAAGATATTGGGTCAAATATCACATAGAAGGCGGGATTGCGGAAAACGAGAAATCAAGGGGTATATGCATGAGCCAATTCATGAATGAAGTCCAAAGAACCCACTTCGGTACTATCTAAGGATATTTTAAGCATGCTGTCCTAGTTTCTTTACTCACACATTTACTTCAAATCGATGATAGATAGTACAAAAACAGAAAGAGTATTTAACTTATTATTGCTTACTTAAATTTACTTAACTTACTTTAGTTTATTTAGTTAAATTTCTCAATAATAGTTGAAGCAAAGTAAAAAGTACCAACTCAATTAAAACACCATGGACCATCATCGTCATAATGAAGTAGTGAAATAGTAGTATCGTGAAATGAACCACGTGACTGTCGGCAGGTGGAGGCGGAGCCGCCGGCGGCGGTGTTCAAGTGGAAGTTCAACAACTCAGGCGAGACCATCGACGTGGCGGCCGACCGGTACACCTCCAACGGCAGCGCCTCCTCGCTCAAGTCAGTACTACTCACTTCCTTCTTTTATGACTTCTATGTCTTCCTGTGCCTATGTTGTATGTTGCAATTATTAGCAATGGATAATGTAATGAGGCTCCTAAGATACCAAAGACCTTAACTTAGTTTAGTGAACCATACACAAATATTTACAAGGCAAAGTCATATTTACCCTCTTTTTTGCTTCGCTATAGTCGTGTAAAGAATTGCCAAATTAGCATATGTGCACCATAATTTATGGTTTGACGCATTTTTCCTATGAATTTTATTACTAACTAGATAGATTCATTGTCACACTGTGGCAATGTTTACTTAGTATTTATAGTTTATGGTACGAAGTGTGTCTCTTATTCCCTACGTACGATATGATAAGTGATCGCTTGGTACGTGTGACGCAGATACACGCCGGTGGCGGAGCTGGACTACGGCACGCTGTCGTGCGCGGCGGCCAACGAGGTGGGCGCGCAGCGGCAGCCCTGCGTCTTCCAGATGGTGGCCGCCGGTACGTATCGACGCACATAAAATGCAAAATAAACAGACCAACTTTACATAGTTATATCGAAAATTTGCCAAACGAAAAAAAACTTGCTTGAGAATCTTCAGAACCACTTTTATCATACATATTTTGGATCAATATTCATGTTAACCCACAGAAGACAATAAGACACTCCTAAAAAATCCACGCGCTCAATACAATATTCACTCGTGAGATATTTTTTTTCGAACATTGTTTAAGTGAATTCAGTTAATCTGCTTTGCGATATCTATAACGTATGTACATGTACAGAATTAGTCGGGCACAGCTCGATATCGCTCGTCGTGAGTAAAGTAGCTTAATTTATGATCCAGCGCTTTGCCAGCCGGGTCGATGGTGCTGCAAAAACGGCATTCATCAAAAGTGAACAAAGCCAAACGTGGAGAATGATTTGACGTATGGAAAACGTTTCATTTCCAGTCAGAGGTTATTGCAGTACAGGAAGTTAACACTAGCAATTTACACAATACCTTTATGTACTCACGTGTGCTAAAATGAACATTTTATTTCAACACACTATACATTTTATAATGTTTATTGGATAAAAACCTATTTTACATTATATTATAATGTACGACTAGTTTCAATTATAAAATGAAACAATTAAAAATAATACATAGAACAAAAATAAATTACACACTTATTTCCTCTTTGAGTTGGTGCCAGCAGATATAAGAAATAAATAATTAAAATTATGGATATAGTTATATCGTAATGTGTACATTGTACTGTGTTTAATTTCATTTATGATAGCAAAATATCATACACTAAACAGAATTTCGGACAAATATAAATTTTTGGTTAGTTTGAATTGAATGCAACTCAATGCAATCGTTTAATAAATAACATGCATACATACATATACTCACGACTATAAACCCCTAAAAGGGATGGCCTGAGCTTCAGAATCAGAAACTTCTTCAGCCACATTACAAAATTGATAGTGGACAAGAAAGTAATCATAAATTAATAAACCAAAATTCTGTCCATTAATTTAAATCTTTTTGTTCATGAAAACCTCATGTGGGTATTATTACTAATAAATAAAGAATAAATAAAGGAAAGAAATTTTTTTTCGACACAGGCGGGATTCGAACCCGCGACCTCGGGTATACGCCCCCGTCGCTCTTGCCAATTGAGCTACCGTGTCAATGGCCGCCAGCGCGAAATTCTTCTATCCTTTATTTCTTTTACACGTTTTAGTAGTGTTTGCGTTTCCTACCTCCGAATTTTTACTAATTCGGAAGGCCACTTGTCTATCTTTTCAGATAGAATGCAAATGTTGAAAACGCCTAACTATCGCATAATTTAAATCTTTTTGTTCATGAAAACCTCATGTGTACTACTAAAACGTGTAAAAGAAATAAAGGATAGAAGAATTTCGCGCTGGCGGCCATTGACACGGTAGCTCAATTGGCAAGAGCGACGGGGGCGTATACCCGAGGTCGCGGGTTTGAATCCCGCCTGTGTCGTAATTTTTCTTTCCTTTATTTATTCTTTATTTATTCTGTCCATTAATCTTAATTTTACCAAACCATACCAACGCAACGTTGGATATTTTGACGGATTTTAGTTAGGCGCAGGATTTTTTCAAACTCAAACTTTTATTGCATACCATAGTGTACAAATAGTTGTTGTAATCAAGGTACAGTAATATGGATTTAGAATAAGCTGAGTAAAAATATGTTAGTGGTAAATCAGTGTGTGTGTGCAGGCAAGCCGCAGTCGCCGCGCAACTGCTCGCTGGTGAACGTGTCGGCGGAGGCGGCGGCGGTGGTCTGCGCGCCCGGCTACGACGGCGGCCTGCCGCAGCGGTTCCTGCTCGAGCTCTACTCCGCAGACGACGCCGTGCCCAGGTCTGCATTTCATTTTATCTCTCTCTCTCTCTCTCTCTGTCAGCCCATATATGTCCCCACCCAGGGACTCGAGCCTGCCCTGTACAGGGTGATTTGGTCTTAGTCCACCACGCTGGCCAATTGCAGGTTGGCAGACAAACGATTACTACCGTAAGGGTAGATTCTGCTAGTTCACCCCCCCCCCATCCATACCACCTATGTCTAATGTATTCTGAGTAATTTAAGCAAGTTAAAAGTGCAAAAAAAAATATACACCTAGACATTCACTCACTGAACAGAAAACACTATTGAACACATGAATTAGGCTGCTAATATAGTCAATAATCATAAATGTTGCTTAGCTGATGAAGATACTTGACCTTTAGTAGCTCATATAAGGTGGAGAAAAGCTATTTTTGCAGATATATCAGGTGTTTGATGACCTTTATACTAGCCACATGCTTGTGCTCCACCCACACAAGCCTTGCCTAACATTTATTACGTGTTATATGCACTATGTTCAATTAGAAACAATAATAATGGGATAGCTATGTTGACAACACCGTTGGTAATTAGTGAAGATGATAGTAATAGGGATAATTTACAGAAACTCATGTGTTAATATATCACGTTGGTGCTTCTTATGGAAACCCAAAAAAAAAACCCACTCATAGGTGTAAAAAGTTGTTTTTAGTTGACAGCAAATATACATAGCAAAGTATTTTTAATTGAAAGTATATTATTTTAGAGATAGAGATAAAATTCAATTTAATAACATTAATTTCAAATTAAAGATTATCTGAATTATACCTATATAATAAATAAATAAATACGGACACATGACATAGATCAAGTAAGCCCTAAAGTAGGAACAACTTCGTGACTTGTAGAATGGGATACTAACTCAACCACATATTCTAAATTATATAATATACATACAAATAACAAGCTCAACTAAGGAACATCATTTACATGATGGTTGCCTCCGTGGTATCCGAATCCGCGACTTCCGGATGTAGAAATTAGTAGCCTAACCGCTCGGCTATGGACGTTGTCGTCTGATTTATAAACACTTACATACGTATGATTGGGTTATTTGTTCCCATTGGTTTGATTAAAGACTTTCAATTACCACTTTGCACAATCCGAGCAAACCTCTATCGATCTTTCTATACGCATCCTTTCCTTTTATTGCGAAAACGAATAATAAAATGGGGCCTTTATGTGATTGTTGGGCGGTATGTCTCCAATCAACTTCCAAAAGTAGCTGAGAAGTTCTTAATTCCGTAGCTCTGACTATTATTTTTTTGGATTTAAAGCTATGTGTTTCAGTGTAGTCAGCTTCTACATACGAATTCAAACTTAGCTTTCGTCTAACGTTTTTTTTCACGCACAAGTATTATTGTAATAATTCTACTAAATGTTTAAATGCGTCTACAATAACAAGTTATAGTCGATGCTTGTTCTGCTAGCCGGCGCTAGTATTTACGCTAACCGGCCATTGTGAGTGAGAGCGCACGTGGAGTGAGGATGTTGCCAATTAGTGGCTGACGTGACTACTTGTCAGTGCCCATTACACTATTTAGTTCCAGGAATCAGGAATATATAACAGAACTCGCTTGCTGCAGCTTAAATGCTCTATTAGGATTTTCCATTTTCACGGTCTATTGTAACGGTACCTTGTAATGTAAGTTTTTGAAACTAAAAGTATTAGTGATCAAATTCTGTTGATAACACAGAAAACACTTTAAAAAATATTGTTAGATTATTGAGGAAAATAAAGTACGTTAGAATAAAACAGGGATTAATTTTTACACGATTTCTCTAATTCTCCGTTAATATACAATGCAAAGTTGTATAGCAACAGCGATGGAAAACTCCGCGAGGAATCCCACATTACTGCGTTTTACTTAGTCATGTGTTAGTGTTTTCGTCCACATAGATATTAGTGGTGTCTAAGCAAAACTTGGGTACTCTAAACAACACAAATATGTCACTCGATTCTCAGGAGTATTAGTACCTCTACTACCCCTTCGAGTTGGATAAAAAACGTGGACATAATATTAAATAATTTTGCCTATATTCTTCCAGTCTCAAAAGAATCTGCTACCCCTTTGATAAAACAAGGCTCAACTGTGCATTGTAAGCCTGTAGTGTTATTTATTGCGAAGCAATCATTCTTGAAATGTCAAGAGAACGTAGACACACAATTTTTCTTCATAATAGCAGACGAAATTGCCGACAAAATAGTAAACGGTTCACCTTCTCAGTGATAATGGAGCGAGGCGCGTCATTAGCGCGGACCGAAAGGTTATTGTTAGCGGAATTGGTCCCGCGGCGGCGATTAACACTTACCCTTGAAAAAATAACTTGGAAAATATTTTCCTAACACACGGTTACATGATAAAGTATTATAGCTGTCTTAAAACGGTTTAGATTCAATAAATTGTATTTACTTGGGCATGTGGAATCTAACTACAATCGACTTATTTGTATTTCTCATGTCTGTTCTAATTTATTGTATTAAATGTAAAATTTTAACTACTTATTGATATTCTGTCAAAAATGTCTCTGTTTAATGCAAATCAGCTCGTCATCTTTTTCGAATTTAAGTTATCTATTTCACTATAACATATTGCTATACTCCTTTACCCAATAAAACTCATAGGTAAATATAAAATGCACCATAACGCATTTTTTTTTTAATATAAATAGTTCAGAAATCAAGTATGGACTATGGTATTGTGGTTATAATTTTAAACAGTTGACCTGGTTTAGGGATAATTTGATTGTCAGTTTTATTTAAATAAAACAATTTTTTACGTATTTCGAATAAAGTAATATGTTAACACTCTTTCACATGAGAAATGCAAACGCTGCAAAAATTTGTTTCTAATTTACCGCTACAAAGCAAAACACTATAATGGCTTAAAAAAAACAAGACAGAACAAGCTAGAAACAAAAACAATAGAAAAAACCAGTAATAACTATGTAGAGGTATAGTAATGCACAATCGCATTTCTATTTCAAGCCGTTCTGTGTGAATTAGCTCAAACAACGCGCCGCCGCCGCCGCCGCCACCGCCGCCGCTAATGAGAAAACTTCCAGATATGCAAATAGAACGATGCTTGCCTTTAATAAATACCCACTATATTATACCGACCATTAAAATTATTCATTTTAAAACGAAGACTCGGTGAGCTTTAAATAAACTAATTGACATTTGGAAAGTTTGTTTGCCCAACTAGGGTCTGCTTTGAAATTGTGCGGTTTCTGAATTCGACTTCCGGAAAATAGCAAAATTATTGTTGGTAGTTTCGAGCAATGAAGAATAATCACTGTATTCCACTCGTGTTTCCACTCATTTACAACGCTGTTAATCATGTATATTAAAAGTTGTAGGTGGATAATTAAAAGTTGATTCCTATGAAAAAGAAATTTTACAATCGACGCTTAGCATTAATACCTTGCGATTGCGATACAATACAGTATGCTTTGTATTTTTTTCTAACGCTAAGAATGTTTGTTTTTATAGCTTCGTTAGCTTAGCACTAGCCTATATTATGCCTCGGAGTATTATTTTGTTTTTGGAAAATGCTGTTGAAAGTGCTGAAAATTTTTAATGTTTTTGTTCATGATAAGTAAAGGAAAGAAAAAAAAGTCTTTCCTTTATTTATTAGTAATAATCCCCACATGAGATTGTGGTAGTTAGGCGTTCTCAATATTTGCATTCTATCTGAAAAGGTAGACAAGTGGTTTTCCGAATTTGTAAAAAATCGGAGGTAGGGAACGCAAACTTGATCTATGCTCAGTTACAAGTCTGATTTATTTAATAAAATGCCTAGCTTATATACTAACCCTAAACGTGATCTTTATTAAATGATTTTATCTTGATTTATATTTAATTCTTATCTAATGAATGTGTCGTAAAAATAGATACGGCGCAATGACTGTTTCTTGGTCTTAGTGTATTATCAATTGTATTGTCGAGTTGGTATTCTCTATCACATGCCATTGCCTTTTCTAGGGGATATCTTGATCTGTGTGACTCCTCCGTGGTCTCGCGGTTAAGCGCTTGGCTTCAATTACGGAGGTCTCGGGAGCAATCCCCGGAGGGTAAACTAACAAATTTAATGGACGGATATTGCAGGCTTGAATCACCTGATAATCCGAAAATTAAGATGATTCCGTGCTTCGGAGGCCACGTTCATCCTATATAGAGTAGGCTCAAGCCCCTTGGTGGGGACATATATAGACTGTGAGTATGCATGTCCCATTCACCAACAAAGTGATAATAATAGTTGCCACCTCCTACAGAATTAACCTGTCGTCTTCGGAGCCGGTGTGGCAGCTGCGCGGGCTGGCGGGCGGCGTGCGCTGGCGGCTGGCGGCCGTGGCGGTCAACGGCAAGGGCCGCTCGCCGCCCGCGCTGCTCGCCTCCGTGCTCTACCGGGACCCCGAGAAGCGGACTGGTCAGTACCATTTACACTATACCGTGTAGTGCCGTGTAAGTCCGGCTTACAATGTCACTACCCCTTTCTACCCACGGGTGTCGTAAGAGGCGACTCAGGGTATGGCTTTTTTAAGTGGTTTTTGGGTCATGCGGTTGAAGACCCATCACCAACAATACTTTATTTCTACCATCTTCTCCCCTACTGACTTCCAGATGTGGCAGAAGAGTTTTTAGCTCTGAAGCTCTGGCTACCCCTTCTTTGGATTTATGGCCGTGATTATAAATATGTATTTATTTACACTATACGTCTACCCAAGCGTTTAATTATTTCATATGGGGGAGGGCCAAGGGACAATTGGAAGTGCTAAATTAAAATAGATATTGCATACATTTTTCATCGGCCACTTATATTACCATGTTTTTCAAATTCAGCAGTTCAGACAAATTTCGGAATTATTTGTGCAAGAACACAATCAAGTGGAATTTGTACCGTGTAATGAGAAATCCATCTTTAATATTATTAATTTGCACTATTATTGTAATATTATGCATAAGCAAGTATTCACGCCAATCAATCTTGTTACTTAGATGCCGAAAGCGTTAATTCTTTTAAACACAGTATGTTAATATGTCACCTTTTAATTAGTCTACCTTCTAATTACTCTGGTACACTCATTGTTTTTCAGGTACATAATATTTTATACAAAAGTCATTGATTTAAAGAAATGCAACTCAAACGCTTCAGTACATCTGTAGATTTTTTTGTTGATCATTCTAATGATATCCAGAGTGATACTCAAATTCATACCACATGATTTAAGTGGGTATGATGAATCATAGTGATGGCCGTACACTACATCGGTATAGCTCGCAGCTGCTGCGCGCGCAGCGTGGCGGTCGCGGGATAATCCCGGTTTAATTAAACTCCATCTACCGAGATTAATCAAGAGCATCCCGCCGCCGCCGCCGCCGCCGCCACCTAAATGACGACGCTCTCTTAAATCCTTTTAAGATCCAGACGAAATTATTCGGATTTCTTGGACCAATCAGCTATCGAGATCCCCAAATTAGAAACAAACAGCAATGAGATCATAAATCAAACGAGACGCGAAAACGAAAGAATTTGGGTTCCATTTCAGGGATAATTTGAAATCGCGTTCTTGTTATGAAAATATTTGATAAGGCGTTAGGTGCCGGGCCGGGAACTTTAATTTCTCGCCTCAAAGGGCCGCGAACCTTTTACTGAAAGGGTTTTTTTTTAATATCGACTGATTTAGTTTGGTTTCCGCTCGACCCAAATACGTAACTAAATTGCCGTCACCCGATTTTTGTAAAGCGTTTTTCTTGGCTGTCAAATTTCGAGGTCACGATCGAGTTTCTACGAGGGCAATTAGTACGGTTCGTGTACCCCTCCCCCCTTACTCTCACTTCCCTTTTTCTTCCTAGCAGACTCTTAGCAATTCGTTTCGCGGTCAATGATTTATTAGAAATTGAAAGTCAACACAAAGTTTGAGTTCAGTTAAGCTTAGTTCATCGAAAATGTAATCGCACATTTTGGAATGGCAATATAAAGTAACACTAAGTTCAAAGCAGCTATAGTCACGGCAGAGTCAGAAGTTATAAGTTTAGCAGTAAAAAAGTCGTAAAATGAATAATTGCTAGTAATGAGTCTCCAGTCACTAATAAATATTAAAAAAAAAACACGAAGTGTATAATAAAAAAAGTCATGCATGAAGATGTTGAAGAGTTTAGCAACTTTTTATTATACACGGTAATCTCTAACTACTCTAAAGCAAAATAATGGAGCTTGTAAATGCATGTACGAGAAGAATACTTTTGCAGAATCGCTACATATTATTTGAATAAGAAAGAGAATATTGCTACGAGTTGAAGTAAGTACGAGTAGTCGTATTGTCTACGGCGGCGCAAGACGCTACGCGACTCTGTTAAGACTACGACTTCGTGGGACGTTATTATTTTATTTCACAAACGTTTCAGTTAACAGGCGCATTTATTGCTAAAGAGTATGAATGCTTGTGTGTTGTATTATTTTTACGAGTTCAGTACTTTAGCACTGTATTTGAACAAAATTATAGAGTTTCCTATAATAAAGTGGCACCCGCTGCGCCGACCAGGTCGCAAACAATAAAAACACCAATTACAACTGCACTTACATAATTCATTCCATAATCATAAAACCCATACCGATAAAACGCAAAACTCGGGTTTAAAATCGGTATTTATTTTTCGCGTCGAGAGCACAAAAAGTCCGTATATTTCACTTCGACAATGCATCGACAATTTGCAGTTAAAACAACGTGAAATACGAGAATTAATATGGGAAGCAATTCTTCAAAACAGATTTACCGTATTGTCGGATTAATCAAGAGCGATGCAATACAATAACGCCGATATAAATCAATCGGACAAGACGCGGGGCGATTCGCTGTATCGCACAAAAAATCGATTTCAACTAATCTTTTGAAACGTAGCAGCATTGTAAGCAATCGAGAGCAGGTGCCTCCTCAGCATTCGATTTTCCTTCTACAATCGAGAAGCAAACTCTCCCATTTCACTCTTATAATTAGATCCGGTTTAATCAAGTTGGATCCGGTTGATCTAATTGACACGTCTTGCAATCACTGCTTTACTACTTCCGACACCAACCACTATTATCTATTGAAACCAGGATACTAGCGAGCCCACAGCTCCGACGCGGCAACCGGCATGTCAACTAAACATTGTACTTTGATCAAAACTGTGCAGTTCAAATCAACTTAACTAGTAGTCTAAAAGTAATGCAGGGTAAAACCTTCAACATTAACTTTATGACATCATAGCATGATGTCATAAACAGTATAAAAAATAATAACTGGAAACGCGTAATGAAAAGAAAGTCATGCATAAAGATGTCGAAAAGTTTACGCAATATTATAAGAACTATTAAACCAAATCTTTTATACATACATACATATACTCACGGCTATAAATCCCTTAACGGGGTAGCCAGAGCTTTGGAATGAGAAATTCCTCAGCCACTTTTGGAAGTTGATTGGGGAAAAGATGGTAATAATATTTTTTTTGGTGACGGGTCTCCAACCACTTCGCTCAAAATCACTTAAAAAGCCCCTATACCCTTAGTCACCTCTTACGATCACCCATGGGTAGAAATAGGGTAGGGTATTCAAGCCGACACTACACGACACTTTTTCTTTTTTAAATCTTTTATGGCACTATTAAAACAAATAAATACAGAGTAAAATAAAAACATATTTGTATAATACATGCCCTGTCCTGTCCTAAAATATAAGTTCAATTGGCGATCTTATCATTTAAATATAAGTTCAATTGGCGACCTTATCATTTAAATATAAGTTCAATTGGCGATCTTATCATTTAAATATAAGTTCAATTGGCGATCTTATCATTTAAATATAAGTTCAATTGGCGATCTTATCATTTAAATATAAGTTCAATTGGCGATCTTATCATTTAAGATAACAGTATATTTACTCACGCCCTTATTCCCTTTGAGGTGGGCAGAAAATACCGCTTAGTCGAACATAAAGACTAGTTTTTTTATTTTTCTCACTCCATACTGCCGCCTTGTTAAAGAAGACATGCTTAGTCCTCAAGCGTCTTCCGAGGCAGTCCTGTACAAACAGTTTCATCCATATTATGAAATAAACATAATAAACATAAACGTTCACGCCGAATATCCCCGAAGGGGTTGGCAGAGGTACTAATACTTCTGAACATCACGTGACTTTGTCACCCAGTGTTCAGAGTACCCATGTTTTGCATGGACAGTGTAGTCACGTGATAGGGGGCAGGCCTATCGCCGTTTTGTACGAATACACTGTCACATGACTAAGTACAACTCAGCCATGTGGGTTTCCTCACGATGTTTTCCCTCACCGTTAACAACCATGATAAATTAACCACACATATGTCTTTAGAAAAGACAAATTGGTGTAGGCCCGACCCAGGATTCGAACACTAGTCGTTTGCACGATAACCGAGTGTTCTACCCACTGGGCTATCACGGTTGCTACATACATACATGAAATAAAAGCATGAATATTTCTAAATATAAAGGTGAATTAAAGATGTGATACGCGGAATCTGGCCACTTATACAAACGAGGCAATAATAATTGTATTTGCAGGAACCGTGAACAGTCGTGAAAGGAATAAAGATACTTTGTTAATATATTCATACGAGTACTTGCGAGACGGTTCTTGTGAAGTTGTAGCGACGTTGCGGCGGAAGTGTTTTATTTGCGGGTATAAATCAACTATGTTAATTCGGAGGAGGTCGGTAGAGCCACCAAACCCCGCTCCGGATTCATCACACATTATATTGTTTAACTAAACTGTATACATACGTACGCGCTCCAATTTTATGGATTGTATGCGGTTATTATTATTTTATCAAAAAGTATGTTCTACGCACATACACTTACGCCAGTTCTCATTGAACTAAGTAGAGACTATCTTTTGCCACTTTGTACCTTCCTGGCAGACTTCTTAAGCTTCGTCTACATTTATCAATATTTTCATACTTGCCCTCTTTTTATCACGTTAATAATTTCAATCTGTTACCCGTGATCGTCTGCAACGGATATTTTCATATATACATACATATACTCACGGCTATAAATCCCATATGGGTCTCCAACCACATCACCCAAAAATCCCTTAATGCCCCATTAACGTTAGTCGCCTCTTACGTACACCCACCGGAAGAAATGGGGTAGCGCTATTCTAAGCCGACACTACACAGCATAGCCGATACTACACAGCGTAGCGCGTAGCCGACACTACACAGCGTAGCCGACACCACACAGCGTAGCCGACACTACACAGCGTCGGCCACGCTACGGTACGGTATTTTTTTTATTATTCTCTTTATCGGAATTATCTCTTTTACCAGTGCTTGTTACTTATTGTTCACTTTGTAGTTTCAAATAATTTAAACTACGAGACTATTTTTACGTTCAGATGTAGTAATAAATCAGTCTCTCAAGACTCATGCGTTCACGCCGAATATACCCGAAGAGGTTGGCAGAGGTACCTATACTTCGGAACATCACGTGACATTGTCACCTGGTGTTCAGAGTACCCATGTTTTCCAGGACAGTTAGAGGCAAATGATATCACGTGATAGGGGGCAGGTATATCACCGTTTACCAGGTGCAGGTGTATCATAATACATTGACATATGACTAAAGTACAACTTAGTCGTGTAGATTTCCTCACGTTTTTTTCCCTCACCGTTAACAACCATGATAAATAACAAACATAATAAATCAGCAACCATAGTATTTTATAATTGGGGTTATTGAGATACTTTCCTAGACTTATTTATGGCTGTGTAGTGTCGGCTTAGAATAGCACTACCCCATTTCTTCCGGTGGGTGTACGTAAGAGGCGACTAACGGTATTGGGGCTATCAAGGGATTTTTTGGGCGATGTGGTTGGAGACCCATCACCAACAACCTTTATTTTACCATCTTTTCCCCACACATCTTTCCAAAAGTGGCTGAGGAATTGCTAATTCCTTAGCTCTGGCTACCCCTTCTAGGGATTTATAGCCGTGAGTATATGTATGTATCTTAGAGGTCTTATCGATATGATAACGCATTAACTTGAGATCTAATGACATTTGTCATGACCTCTTATTCTATATAAATTTATTTCTAGTGATTCCGAAATATTACAAGAATACATTATTTTACAAGAATTTCCTTATAGGAGTATCTCTTTTACATAACATAACATAAACGATCACGCCGAATATCCCCGAAGGGGTTGGCAGAGGTACTAATACTTCTGAACATCACGTGACTTTGTCACCTGGTGTTCAGAGTACCCACGTATTGCATGGACAGTGTACTCACGTGATAGGGGGCAGGCCTATCGCCGTTTTGTACGAATACACTGTCACATGACTAAGTACAACTCAGCCATGTGGGTTTCCTCACGATGTTTTCCCTCACCGTTAACAACCATCATAAATTAACCACACATATGTCTTTAGAAAAGACAAATTGGTGTAGGCCCGACCCAGGATTCGAACACTAGTCGTTTGCACGATAACCGGGTGTTCTACCCACTGGGCTATCACGGTTGCTCTTTTACAAATGCTCATTACTTATTGTTTACTTTTTCTTCGTTTAAATGAGACTATGGATACTAAATATATTTACGTTACCTAGAAACATTATATAATGTATTAAAACTATGCAAAGTTATATTTCTTGCAATTAAATGATATAATGCTCTTTAATATATAGGCATTTTAAACAAAAAAGCTGTTAATAAAGTCTGCAAAACAAGTGGCCGGTGATAAATCTACAAATAACCATAAAAACGTCTCCTAAAGTTTGCGCAACGAAGTTCCTCTGTAAATTGTAAAATTTGTTCGAAATGTACAAGTCAATGGAAAGCGGCCGTATATTATAAGATCTGGCCCGCGAAGACAAACAAAGGCGGGTGATATTAATTTTAATTAGTTGTGCGGTAATGAGGGGGCGGTAATGAGTTCCGTTGAAATACGACGCCGCGCTCGTATTAGCGTCACGGCGTTACGTCTTACGCTAACTACTCGTTATGTGCGCTAATAAAATACACTACTTGGAAAAACAAGCTTCTTAGAAAACGACGCGCCGATGCCGTTTCATCGGAATGGAGCTCCGTTTACTTCTCACTTTGCATTTTGCTTGTCGTTCAACTCATCTCGTCTCAATTGTACACAATGGACAAGAACAAAAAAATTAGTTAAAAAGTGTGATATTCAAGAAGGTTCAATTCAGTTTCTCAAACGCTGAGTATTTTTCTTTAACCTCACATCAATTTTATTTATTCTTAGTTGCCTTTGCGTTAATCAGTATTTGAATAGGAGGAATAGAACTAATACGAGGGCAACTAGAAGTAGGTAGGTTATGGTTACTGCTTAACATTCCGCTAAAATCTTTATTACTTTTGTAACATCGTTGTCTGGCACTTTTAGGTAAATTTTATTTAAATCTAAGACATTTACAACCACTTAACTGACTATTTGTCATTAATTTATCATGGTTGTTAACGGTGAGGGAAAACATCGTGAGGAAACCCACATGGCTGAGTTATACTTAGTCATGTGACAGTGTATTCGTACAAAACGGCGATAGGCTTGCCCCCTATCACGTGAGTACACTGTCCATGCAAAAACGTGGTACTCTGAACACCAGATGACAAAGTCACGTGATGTTCAGAAGTATTAGTACCTCTGCCAACCCCTTCTGGGATATGCGGCGTGAACGTTTATGCTTATGCTTTTATTAACTGACTATATACAGTTTAGCATATGTGCCGTAATCACAAACCTTAAAATGTATATATTGAAATACATATTACGTGTCGAACAGTGGCAGTGCAGGTAGCACCCGCCAACCGAGTTAGGAACGCAAACTCGCAAGTCCGACGCGCTCGAGCTTATTCTTCAAATGCACACACTTCCCTAACAAGATTACTTAGTGCTTTGTGAATAATCCAACAATGGAGCTTTGCGCAAGTTATCTATTGAGAGAATAAGATAAGTTAGCCGGTAATTATAGTGAATGCATTTGCGAGCGCCGCCTCCCGCGCTGCATTCAATTAAGTGATTAACGTAATGACCTCGCGCCGCCATTTTTCAATTAACTGTTTCTACTCGGATGGTTCAACTTGGACGAATCCTGCCTTATTTGAGAAAGATTACTTCGAAATTATTACCTCCGGTAAAAACTTTACGAAAAGTACGATTTCCTTTTTTTTTCACGAGGCACTTTTATAAAAACTTTGGAATATGAAATAAACTTTACCTATTTTGTTCAATGCACTTGTGAAACTATGTTTCTTAATGCGAGAGTCATTTAAAAAGGTTCTGTAAAATGAAAGTATAATACTTTCGCAAGCATTGGAAAATACTTGATGGGACAGCGAAGAATAGATTTGATGGCAAGCTTGGACAATTAATTTAAAAATGATTATAGGTACATACATACATACATATACTCACGGCTATAATTCCCTAGAAGGGGTAGCCAGAACTAAGGAATAAGAAATTCCTCAGCCACTTTGGAAAGTTGAGTGGGGAAAAGATCGTATAATGAAGGTTGTTAGTGATGGGTCTCCAACCGCATCGCCCAATGTTCCCTTAAAAGCCCCAATACCGTTATTCGCTTCTTACGTAAACCCACCGGTAGAATGGGGTAGCGCTATTCTAAGCCGGCGCTACACAGGTACAATCCGTTTATCCGGGATATAAGCGTTTTGAGAAAATATCAGTTATAAGAAACCCACGTCTCTATAATATATTATTATATTAATTTGTGTAAAATATATAATAGCGGTGTAGCGTCAACTTAGAATATCACTACCCCATTTCTGTCCGTGAGTAATTGTAAGAGGCGACTTAGGGTGTTGGGGCTTTTTAAGTAATTTTTTGGCGATGCGATTGGAGACCCATCACCAACAACCTTGGTTTTCCACTCAACTTTCAAAAGTGGCTGAGGAATTGTTATTCTGAGGCTCGGGCTACCCCATTTAGGGATCTGTAGTCGTGAGTATGTGTAAACCACTGTTTGATTAAAGGGAAGGTGGTCTCAATATCAGGCCATAAAATCTGCCGATATTCAAAAGTAAATACACACTCACACATTTTCAAGGCTATCAACTCCA
>OY755174.1:20936065-20992088 GCA_963576735.1 Bedellia somnulentella | reverse complement strand
CCAATTGAGTTGCCGCGTCAATGGCTGCCAGCGCGAAATTCTTCTATCCTTTATTTCTTTTACATGTTTAAGTAGTGTTCGCGTTTCCTATCTCCGAAGTTTTACTAATTCGGAAGGCGTTCTCAACATTTGCATTCTATCTGAAAAGGTAGACCAGTGGCCTTCCGAATTAGTGAAAATTGACACGGTATTTCATTTCATTCCATTTATTTATTTGCATTCTTGTTATACGGATAAGATCTTAACAAATAATTATGTAGGACAAACAAGACCTCGTTGGGACACAACAACCATAAACTTACTTAATAACTAAATTCTTATTCTACAACACATAAAAAAAATACAAAATTATTTACAAAATTTGAAAAAGATACAATAAAACAGATTATTTATTTGTCAGTAAAATACTCATTCAACGTATAGTAACACTTATCGATCAAAAATTTTATAAGTTGCGTTTTGAATTACTTTTGAGCATTTTTTATATTGTCTGGTAGCGCATTATACAGGCTGGCTCATTCAAATCGGTCAGTATGAGTGAGTCTGAAATTATAAGACATACGAAGATTTGTTCTTAGGAACCATGTCGCCGATTTTGATAAAAAGAAAAACTGCATTCATACATTTGAAAAAAAAAACTGTACCCAGCTCGGGAATCGAACCCGGTTGTTTTGAAAAAATAAACTTACACTTTTTCTATTTTGATATCCATTGTGTAGGTCTTAAGCTGTAAATGTCTTCATAAAACATGATGTCTAAAATGAATAAAATGCATTGTATTGGCATACTTTAATTTCTCAAAGTAGGTGTTCGAAGTGACCACCGTTACAATATTCAACAAGTTCAGGCATGTAAAATTGTCTTTATGACTGTTTGTACCTCTCAACTTATTCATAATAAGTTATTACATACATGCACCGTATCATGTGGTTTGCATTTCATTAAACATTTAAGGAAGTTTTGTTATCTACAGTAATTAAACACTAACAATCAATTGAAAAGCCCACTTAAAGTAAGTATGTAGATATTGTAGATATACAGACGTGTTAAACCTCATATGAAAATGGAACGTATCGGTGTAACTGGCCGAATAGCAATAAAAAGAAAAAACAAAGAAAACTCGAGTGTCAAATGTTTTGGCGGGAACTGAAAATCAGTACTTCGGTATTTTTGTGTTCGGAAAATGCGTTTTACAAACTCTGAGCAATTAGGTTTTGTAACGTTACGTGTCTTAAGTCTTAATCCCCTTATGGAAATAAAACCTAAGACACGAAACGCGGAGAGCAAGGAGACTAATAAAACAAGAAAGAAGTTACACCAGTCTATTAAAAATTAGATGTACACAATACAAAAATAATACAAGAAGGAATTATATAAAATAAATATAACTAAATAACGATACTGATGCGATTCCGAACTTCCACGTTCTGGCTGGAGCAAAGGTATTAGTAATCTCCAAAACCAGTAGTATAGCTGGCGAAAACAAAGGTCCAGATATCAATCTTTGCTGAATTATAGTCCACAAGCCAATAAGACCAAATGATTGGTCACTTCGGAATACTACTCTGACTGGTTTATCAAATTCTGCCAGGGTATAAAATTCTATATATTATTCTTAGGTGTTTTAGCAAAAGGACACCAAGTAGTAAAGGTTGTTCAATATAACAACGGTAGTAGTCACTATCAGAAATAATACTTCAGTAAGATATCTTGTAGAATCCTCCAATTATAACTCCCGCGAGTTAACATGACACCTGGCTCGACAAACAACCCTCCCCCCGCTATCCCGCGCAGCGCCCCGCTCTCGCCAGTAGCGTTAGCATCTCTGGACGTGCGCAAAATGTGTCACTTCAGTGAAAAGAAAGATATATATCAATTTTTAATATACAGAAATACTGAAGTATATCTTTCATTTAGTTTACTAGTTCATTTGGTTCAGTTCACAAAGAGTCGAAGAGTCACTGAAGCGAGATATCTCAAGTATTAGTATGTGAAGTATGATATTGATGTATTGATAAGATTCCATTCAAAAACTACAATAACGATAATAATACATACAATATTTAAAATTTCTTTAAAATTGATATTTATTAATAAGTAGCCTTGTCTATCAACAGAAATGAATAAAAAATGCTATTAAGTTCTAAAATAACATATGGGTCAAAATCAAAAGGCCAAGATTTTTTTTAAAAAAAAAAGAATCGTGTAAATATTTTTTCTTAAATTTTTATTGTTG
Organism: Bedellia somnulentella; assembly: GCA_963576735.1. Classification (NCBI taxonomy): domain Eukaryota; kingdom Metazoa; phylum Arthropoda; class Insecta; order Lepidoptera; family Bedelliidae; genus Bedellia; species Bedellia somnulentella. Next base: position 20,989,852 of record OY755174.1, on the reverse strand, counting down.
GAAAGACATAAAAACATTCAGAAAATGAGATCAGAACAGATGAACACATGAAAAATGGTTGCCGAACTTGCCTCCAAGTGGCATAGTTGTGATTGATAATGCTCCGTACCACTCAACGCAATCCGAAAAAATTCCGTGCCAGTCATCATTGAAGAGTGACATGCAAAGCTGGTTAACAAATAATAATGTAAGTTATGCTGCAAATATGACAAAACCAGAGCTATATCAAATTATAAGATTGAATAAGCCAGAAAAAAAATATGTGGTAGACGAATTATTAAGGGAGCACGGCCACGAGGTCGTACGTCTGCCACCCTACCACTGTGATCTTAATCCGATCGAATATATCTGGAATTTGATCAAACAAAGGGAGGCAGACAAAAATATCGATCAGTCGGAGAAACACATTGAAAAATTAACCAAAGAAGCGATTGTTTCCATAATTGCTGCTGACTGGAAAAAGAAGGTAAACCATGTACAGAGACTTGAAAAAGAATATTTGGTGCAAGATCGACTGCAGGAAACAAGAGAAAGGGAGTTTATTATTTCACTTGGGGGTGAAGAAAGCTCCGACAGTGAAGCGAGCGAGGGAGAAGAAAGTGACACTTCTATTATGTCAGGTATTGAAGAAATGAGTGATGTTGATGAGTAATTATCTTGAAATAAATCTATTTAATATTATATGTTTGTTTAATTTCTATCAGAAGTTAATTATTCTAGCTGTGTATATTATGTTAGCTGTGTAGTGTTGGCTTAGAATAACACTACCCCATTTCTGCCGGTGGGTGTAAGTAAGAGGCGACTAACGGTATTGGGGCTTTTTGGGCGATGCGGTTGGAGACCTATCACCAACAACTTTTATTTCACCATCTTTTCCCCACTCAACTTGCCAAAAGTGGCTGAGGAATTTCGAGTTCCTTAGCTCTGGCTACCCCTTCTAGGGATTTATAGCTGTGAGTATATGCATGTAATTATACTATTTATTTAACGTATTTTGATAAGTTATTACGATAGATGTAATTTGATAACTATTAATCACAAATAAATATATACAGAGTATAAAGTAATCAGTGCTACAGCCAAAGGCTTGGTACCCATTGCGAAGGCAATGTACCCAACATACTGAACAATATCTGATATAAAAATAAATTTGCAACTCAATAAAAAAATAATTGTACCCCATTTAAAAAAGGTCAGCTGACTTTTATGCACTCAGTACTTTCAACAAACGTCAATCGAGCCAGGTGTCATGTTAACTCGCGGGAGTTATAGTTATTCTGCCAAAAAAAAACATCTTGACAATCAATAAAAAATCCCAATAGACAATAAAACCTAAAAGAAGGATTTTTTAAAAAGAGTTTCAGTTAACATAAAAAGATGAAAACATATAAATTTGAGTAAGTAAAATGTCCTAGCCTTACATTAAAAATAAAATTAATGCCTGCGCTATCATTTTAGACAACAAAAGTGTATTAAAATTGTATCATTTAACATATTTTAAAACTATCCTACCTTCGTACACAAACACATTGAAAATTGATCACAAAAGAAAAATTTAAGATAAAATAAAATTTGACAACTCTCAGCTCCGTCGTTGCCATAACAACAACATAATAAAAACAATAACATAAACCAGAGAAATAAAACTATTATCGACAAATCGCAGAAAAATAATAAAAAGAACTAAACAATGATAAATAACCGCAGGCGACTAACATAAAAGAAAAAATAATAATAATAAAACGGATTCATTCATTTATCATGGTTGCTAACGGTGAGGGAAAACATCGTGAGGAAACCCACATGGCTGAGTTGTACTTAGTCATGTGACAGTGTATTCGTACAAAACGGCGATAGGCCTGCCCCCTATCACGTGAGTACACTGTCTAAAGCAAAACGTGGGTACCTTCTCTGGAAACTAGATGGCGCTTGCCATGTGAGTTCAGGAGTATTGGTACCTCTGCCAACCCCTTCGGGGATAAAACGGCGTGAACGTTTATGTTATTCATAAATAAAAGATGTTATTAAAGGAAAGAAAAATTTCGACACTGACGGGGGCGTATACCCGAAGGTCGCGGGTTCGAACCCTGCCAGTGTCGAAATTTTTCTTTCCTTTAATAACATCTTTTATTAATGAGTAATAATCCCCACATGAGGAATTCATGTCAAAAAACATTAAATTATGTGATAGTTAGGCGTTTCCAACATTTGCATTCTATCTGAAAAGGTAGACAAGTGGCCGTCCGAAATAGTTAAAATTCGGAGGTAGGAAACGCAAACACTACTTGAACGTGTAAAAAAGAAACAAAGGATAGAGAAATTTCGCGCTGGATGCCAACTGACACTGTAGCTCAGTTGGCAGAGCGACGGGGGCGTATACCCGAAGGTCGCGGGTTCGAACCCCGCCAGTGTCGAAATTTTTCTTTCCTTTAATAACATCTTTTATTTATGAGTAATAATCCTCACATGAGGAATTCATGTCAAAAAACATTAAATTATGTGATAGTTAGGCGTTTCCAACATTTGCATTCTATCTGAAAAGGTAGACAAGTGGCCGTCCGAATTAGTTAAAATTCGGAGGTAGGAAACGCAAACACTACTTGAACGTGTAAAAAAGAAACAAAGGATAGAGAAATTTCGCGCTGGATGCCAACTGACACTGTAGCTCAGTTGGCAGAGCGACGGGGGCGTATACCCGAAGGTCGCGGGTTCGAACCCCGCCAGTGTCGAAATTTTTCTTTCTTTTAATAACATCTTTTATTTATGAGTAATAATCCCCACATGAGGAATTCATGTCAAAAAACATTAAAATAAAACGGCTTAACAATATTTACAGGTAAGGTTTTATATATTATAGTTTATTGGAAGCTTACTTTAAAAACGACAGAAATTGCTCCCGTGCACTACATTGGTACCATATCAAATATCCGACACGTATTTTACCTACTCGTAAAATATTCATCAAAATTGTTCACAATTTGAAGACCCATGGAAGTTTTAAGAGGCCAAAAAAAGTAAAACCAAGACAATGTGATGAAAACATGGAAATAAACATTTTAACCTATTTTGAAGCAACACCAGATGCCTCCACCCGTAATGCAAGTCGTGATATTCCTGAAATTTCACGTCGGACTATTCAAAGAACCCTAAAGAATCACAAATACAAGTGCTACAAGAATGGACATTGGGTGCAGGCCTTACATGCAGGAGATGATATTAGAAGACTTGAATTTTGTAATTGGTTAAAAGAAACAATGGATCTAGACAGTCATTTTTTAAAGTTTGAAATATTTTCTGATGAAACTCAATTTTTCAACAACAGAATGTACAATCGTAAAAATCATCACTATTGGAGTCGAGAAAATCCCCTACGAATGCACGAAGGACGCCGTCAAGTTACTCTTGTTTAAAATTTATGATGGACATTTGGACAGATTCAAGTACCTTGCAATCTTAGAAGATTTTTTAGAGGCCGTACGAGAAATGTCAGCAGAAGTAAGAGAACAACTTTATTTTCAACAGGACGGAGCACCGGCTCACAATAGTCGCATAGCAAGAGAATTTTTAAATGAAAACTTTCCGCAAAAATGGATTGGTACGAACGGCCCTATCAAATGGCCGGCAAGGTCGCCCGATTTAACGCCTCTAGACTGTTTTTAACACGCTTTTATTAGGTCGACCTGTATGTATGTAACTATGTAATCAAATCTAAGAAAACTAATTTAACCATCTTCTAAAGGTCATAGCGTTATGAAAATTGGCAGTTGTATGTGATTTCGATGACAATACAATAATATGGTACTGTCGAGCTGATCTGATGATGGAGCCGGAAGATATGAACTGGAACTTCATGATGGATGGTCGTATCATAGCCGTGTTTGGACTTGTTAAAAAGGTCTTGTAATGAACGTTGACCATGATTAGGTTTCAAGGTCTGATGATGAAGCCGGAAGATAGGCACTAGCATTCCATGATGAAATATCGTATCATAGCCGTGTTTGGACTTGTTAGAAAGGTCTTGTAATGAACCTTGACCACGATTAGGTTTTAAGGTCTGAATACAATAATATGGTACTGTCGAGCTCATCTGATGATGGAGCCGGAAGATATTAACTGGAACTTAATGATGGATGATCGTATTATAGCCGTATTTGGACTTGTTAGAAAGGTCTTGTAATGAACTTTGACCACGAAATGAAGTTTGACCACGATTAGGTTTCAAGGTCTGAATACAATAATATGGTACTATCAAACTGATCTGATGATGGAGCCGGAAGATTTGAACTGGAACTTCATTATTAATATTAGCATACGATGTATCGTTACCAACCCATAACGTCCCACTGCTGGGCACGGGTCTCTTGCGTGAGGAAGATATTAGCCATACTTCACCACGGGGGCCAGCCGGGTGGGTGGAGGTTTGTAAGGCTAGTGGTCACCTTACCGTTAGATGTTATCAAGCCGCCCGTTTGGGTCTCTGACAAAGCTTCACGACTGCTAACTTACAATAACAACCGGCACCAACGGCTTTACGTGCCTTGCGAAGCACGGTAGCGCCCGAGATAAATACCACTAGGCGGTTACCCATCCGTGGACGGACCGCAGCTCGCGTTGCTTAACTTGTAAATACGATCACATCAGTCCAACTGAGCTACAGGCGCTACTACGATACGATGTATATCGAAGAGTAATAAACTGAATCTATGATGATAAATTAATAAATGTTTAAAATTGCCATTAGCAAAGACTAAAAAGCATAAAATAAATTAATAGTTTAAAAAACACTAAAAAACACGCTTTTATAAGTGCACTTAAAAGTCAAAAATAAATTACGGGTCGTTCAAGTTGTCTCTATTTCTGAGCTGAAGTGTAAACTATGTGCTTTTAATTATAATATTTGATTGTAAAAGCGTGGGGCGCTGGAGCAGGAAAAACTTTCTGGTAAACAAATACACGAACAAGAACTCTACATTTTGCCACTGTTGACTAGTACTTTGAACAGACTGTTTAATATAGAGCCTCCAACTAGTGGTGCTGCAACTCTAGTTAGAGTGCCGATCTCTGTAACTTGCTTCCCGAAACATCGCTTAACTTGATTTCTTAGCAAGGTAAACAAAAAATCTTTCCTTTTCCAGCGCCCCACGCTTTTACAATCAAATATTATAATTAAAAGCACATAGTTTACACTTCAGCTCAGAAATAGAGACAACTTGAACGACCCGTAATTTATTTTTGACTTTTAAGGGCACTTATAAAAGCGTGTTTTTTAGTGTTTTTTAAACTATTAATTTTTTATGGGGTTTTGTAACGCAAATTCACCACATGAAGATACAAAATGACTACTACAATACTAAGATCGTTACCTAAACGTGTTGAAAATTGTATTGAAAAAAATTGTGGTCACTTCGAACACCTACTTTGAGAAATTAAAGTATGTCAAAACAATGCATTTTATCCATTTTAGACATCATGTTTTATGGAGACATTTAAGACCTACACAATCGATATCAAAATAGAAAAAGTGTAAGTTTATTTTTTCAAAACAACCGGGTTCGATTCCCGTGCTGGGTACAGTTTTGTTTTCAAATGTATGAATGCAGTTTTTATTTTTATCAAAATCGGTGACATGGTTCCTAAGAACAAATCTTCGTATGTCTTATAGTTTCAGACTTTCCCATACTGACCGATTTGAATGAGCCACCCTGTATACTTTGACCGCCATCGAGAACGGACCGTTGTCAACCATCTTTAATTTAGTTTGAACTATGGCGAGCCTGGTTTATTTATTTAGGTACAATTACAGAACTTAAACTAACAACATATATTAAATCTAATTACAACATGAATATTCCTAGTCTAAGTTCCAGTTACAACTGCACACAACATTCACTTGTAATATATGCACGACAAAAAAAGAGAGAACATTACAGATCGAATATAGTTATACATTTTTTTTTTTTGCTTTTTTTATAATTAGAATTAACTTAAACTAACTAAGCTTAATACATTAACTTAAGATTAGACTATGTACAAAAAAGGAGAGATAAAAAGATAACCTATAATTAAATATTATTTTGTTGATTGTTAACATAACGTTTAAAAGAACTCAGTGAGCATCCAAAGATGTCAACATCGTAACATATATTATTATAAGATTGCCACATTCTGCGTAGTGGGTGATTAAGAGCAATATTATTTTTTGGGATTGATAAGGTAAACAATTGCTGAATTCGCACTGATCGAGAGGGAACCCTGAATTGTAATTGCTCCAACAGCGCGCTATCCAGGAATCCGTTAGCTACTTTAAATAGAGTTTGAGGTCTTAAGTTTGGTGGCCTCGAGTAAATGGGAAAGCTATTAATATTATTTATTACATACATACATATTTCTAGAATATAAAGCGATGCGAGAGTGAGTAATACGATATTTCTTGAATTAGGTTCTACATATCTATATTGGCCAAAATGCGTAGTACACTGCTTTTGGAGTATAAAAACTTTCCCAACATCAGTGCTGCTCCCCCACAGCATCACCCCATAGTGCAGCGTTACTAAGCTGCAGAAGCGGTCTTTTGGTCGGTGGCTTTTTTTAATTCAAAGAGAGCGTATGTAAAACTACTTAATTTACTTGTTATCTTATTTATGTGAAATTTCCAGTTAAAATTGCTATCGACTGTTATGCCTAGAAGGTTATAATTATCTACCAATTCAATTATATTTAAATTGTATGTCGAGTGGTGTTTTTTGATATGGTCGAAATTGCATTAACTTGGTTTTTGTAAAATTAATTCCTAAATTGTGGTCCTCTAACCAGTTTGAAATTATATTAAATATTTAAATTTGAATTGAGGCTTTGATTTAAATTTTGGGGATCAATGAAATGTCATCCGCAAAAAGGTTGCATGATACGTCTATAATACTAGGTAAATCATTAATATAAATAAAGAATAGTATGCAGCCGAGTACACTGCCTTGTGGAATAGATTTTTGTAATATGGATTTTTCTGATCTTACTCTTTTTATATGTCCTAATGTGAAGTCTTGGTGTAGCACCTCCACATACTGTGCGCGATTGTTGAGGTAAAATGTAAACCAGTAATAAGCTTTGCCCCGAATACCTATGTCGTACAGTTTTTTTACATACATACATACATATACTCACGGCTATAAATCCCTAGATGGGGTAGCCAGAGCTAAGGAATTAGAAATTCCTCAGCCACTTTTGGAAAGTTAAGTGGGGAAAAGATGGTAAAATAAAGGTTGTTGGTGATGGGTCTCCAACCGCATCGCCCAAAAATCCCTTAAAAGCCCCAATACCGTTAGTCGCCTCTTACGTACTCCCACCGGAAGAAATGGAGTAGTGCTATTCTAAGCCGACACTACACAGCAAATTTTTCGAAATTTTTCTTTCCTTTATTTATTCGAAAAGATAAATCTTTGTTTTTCGAACGTCAAATTGAAACTTAATACTAAGTTTACGCTTCAGGTTAACTACTAGCAGCATGCTGTCCAGAACAATAACACATTCAGGTTGATATTGGAACCGAAGCGTTTTTCCAATGCTTGACGATTGCAAAAGCTTATTGATAGCTTTCTCACTATAATGCGAAAAAGTATTACCTTTATGTGCTCAAAACTTTGGGAATCAAGTGCGTTCGTTAATAAGTCAAAATCCATGGAAACTGTTCTCCAATCCCGTTTAAGGACAAAGAGAATTTTCTGTAATATGCTGTGTAGTGTCGACTTAGAATAGCACTACCCCTTTTCTTCCGGTGGTTGTACGTAAGAGGCGACTTACGGTATTAGGGCTTTTTAAGGGATCTTTGGGCGATGCGGTTGGAGACCCATCACCAACAACCTTTATTTTACCATCTTTTCCCCACGCAACTTCCAAAAGTGGCTGAGGAATTTCTAATTCGTTAGCTCTGGCTACCCCTTATAGGGATTTATAGCCGTGAGTATATGTATGTATGTAGAATTTTCTGTAAATTAACTGTGCTATGCATGATTGCTGAGTATGCTGAGTTGTGAGGCTAGAAAACATAAAATAACAAAAACGTCCACGCCATTTATCCCCGAAAGGATTGGCAAAAATATGAATACTTCTTAACAACAAGTGACAGCGCCACCTTGTGTTCAAAGTAGGTACCCACGTCTTGCTTAGACAATGTACTCACGGAATATGGGGCAGGTCTATCGCTAAGTACAACTCGGCCATGTGGGTCGCCGTAAACAGCCATGATAAATAAAATTAATCACACATATGACTTTAGAAAAGACAAATTGGTGTAGGTCCGACCCGGGATTTGAACTCGCGTCTGTCTGTTTACGGGCAGGTGTTCTACCCATTGGATTATCATGTCGTTTATATCATGTTCGAGGCTAGAAAAGTGAATAGATATAAAAGATTTATTGTGTACCAGATAATACATTTTCTATGGGAATTCTAATATTAATGCTGCCGAGTAGACTCAGTGGTCAGCTGCCAAACTGTCTACTGCTCGACAATGACTCGTGTTGAGTCGAAACGCGTCGCATGTTTGTGGTTGCCTGTGGTGTTCATTGCGGGTGTGTGTGTGGTGCATTGTCTGCTTTTCGATTTCTTGTAAGAGTGAGGGCGGGCGGTGCACAGTGCATGTTGCATGAACACTGCAGGTATTTAGCGGAATTGAGCGAAGAAACTTATTAATATTAGTATTGCTATGGATTTCCGCAAAGTAACGCCTGATTCAATCCAATATTTTGTATGGGAATAAGGCTAATGAAATATAACCTGCAAGTTGGTGAGTCCCACGATGTTGTCGGTGATGGCCTTGGTCCAGTGCGAGAGCGCGGCCGGCTGCTCGATGTGCAGCACGCCCGACCACTGCCCGGGGAGCGGCCCGCGGACCTACACACAATTATGAAGCTAATTAATGCAGGAGTGCATATACGCACGGATATAAATATCTAAATTAATCAGAAATACTCATAAATAAAGAATTAATAAAGGATAGAAAATTTTCGACACAGGCGGAAATCGAACCCGCGACCTCGGGTATACGCCCACGTCGCTCTGCCAATTGAGCTGCCGTGTCAATGGCTGCCAGCGCGAAATTCTCCTATCCTTTATTTCTTTTACACGTTTAAGTAGTGTTTGCGTTTCCTACCTCCGAATTAGATTATTAGAATTAGCTACCGTGTCAATGGCTGCCAGCGCGAAATTCTTCTATCCTTTGTTTCTTGTACACTTTTAAGTAGTGTTCGCGGGTTCGATTCCCGTCTGTATCGAAATTTTTCTTTCCTTTATTTATTCTTTATTTATTAGTAATAATCCACACATGAGGTTTTCATGAACAAAAACAATCAAAGTAATCAGAAATAGTCAACCACTTTTGGCAGTTAAGCAGGGAAAAGAGTGAGAACGGTTTGTGAATCGGAGGATAAGAATACGATGCTGCCAAAAAAATGAGACGCGAGAATTTTATCACTCACACTCTTTGTTTACAATAGCTCCAAAACTAATAATTAGACGTTAGAATTATAATAATTCCTCAGTGTTACAACGTTTTAACTCAAGCCCAACGATCACATCGTAAATCCGCGCAAGTAAGGGAGAAATAATAATACTACTGGACATCACAAAATCACGTGATAGGGGGCAGGCCTATCGCCACTTAGACTAAGTATAAATCAGCAATATTGGTTTCCTCACGATCTTTATTACCGTTAACATAACAACCTCGATAGTTTGATCACACATATAATTTAAATTCATGATTATAATTTTATAGAATTGGTGTAGACCTGAGTCAGATTTTGAACTCACAAATCCTTAAAAAGACTAAAAAGTACGAGATTTCAGTTTCTTACCCGGGACAAATGCAAAAAATTTTTACTTTGGTGTAATTTTGTAGTTTTCAGAGAAGCGAGTAAGTATTAAGATATTTTTGCTACTTTTTAGATATAGTCCGGTCAATTTTAAGAAATCCAAGGCTAGGTATAATTGTTCAAAATATAATTATAAATAAAGCCTAAAAATCCCCATCATTCCCGTACCTGCACTTTTTTAAGAGTACCTTGGAAAGAATGAGATGACAAATAGCATACGAAGTTATTGTAGAACTGTACAAATTCGTTTACTAGTAATTCTTCTGCATCAGCCGTTAATTCACGCGTTACGTCTCTTGCTTGACTGTCAAAATACTTGTTGTTTATTCTTTGTTTGATTTGCTCGCGAATCCGATGCATTTCAGAATGCATTTCTGCTACTGAAAGTGTATCAAGGTCGATCTTATTCATGGTAACTTCGACGGACATAAAGTTTAGTCATAACGATAAATACGCCAGTGTTTTTTTCTTTTCCTTCGTTTGTGATTATTTTCTGCGACAAGCGTGCGTATTTGTCGAGCGTAGATCAATTGATTTGTAAGTAAAAATTGATTCACGGCTAAAATACGGGACAGAGGCTGTCCCGCCGGGACATTTCAAATTAGGCCTAAAATACGGGACGTCCCGGGAAATACGGGACGTCTGGCAACGCTACATCTAGTACTTTTTAAAAAATAAACTTTTGTGGTCTCTAGTCAATCATACGCACCATAACTCACAATATATTCATACATAAAAATTAAATTATCATTTCAAAATGGTTTGATACATACCTCCATAGCATTTGGCCTCAGTTTGTCTGTTCCCATCACGTATCTCGTTACATATCCCATCATCAAGGGCACTAGAATCAAAACCAATAACTTGTTTAAACATATATATATATATATATATATATATATATTGTATAAAGGTTTTAAAAAAACACGACTGTTTAGTAGCAAAGACCTCTACGAGAACTGCGAACTTTATTCTTTACCTTTACTGTAATGAGGTATCGTAATGTTTATTTGTAGTGAAAGTAAATAATCCTGTATGTTAAAATTCATCCATTATGGCAATGTAAAAAGATACTAGGGAAAAACTGGGGACTTCATCCCCGGATCACACACTGGCTATACACCACAATTATAAGACCAATTATCTCTTACGGAGCACTAGTATGGTGGCCCAGAACCGTACAAAGCACCTGCCAAAAAACCCTGGAAAAATGCAACGGGCAGCCTGCATAGCCATAACAGGAGCCATGAAGACAACACCTACGGCAGCCCTCCAAGCAATGTTAAACCTACCACCGCTACATCTATACATTCAACAAGAGGCAGCAATAACAGCCATACGACTTGAAACAAACAAAATGCTACGCAAAGACTGCAGAATAAAGCACACAACAATAAAAACAGAAGCCTACCAATATCAACCTATGATAGAAGGACCATGCGACAAAATAAAGAAGAGATACATCTTTAATAAACAATACGAAGTTCTACTACATGAAGAACAAAAAGACTACTCCAAATCCAATGAATTACGGATATATACAGATGGATCAAAGACAAAAGAGGGAACAGGGGCAGGAGCCTTCTCACATGACCTCAACATCAAAACATTCAAAACACTAGGCCAATACAACACAGTATATCAAGCAGAATGCATCGGAATACTGCTAGCCGCCACAGCCATACTGGAAAGAAAGGTAAACACCACAAATATCAAGATACTCTCAGACAGCAAAGCGGTACTGCAAGCACTGAAGAGCAACACCACAAATAATGGACTAATCCTACAATGCCATCGAACATTAGAGGAAGTCACTGAAACAAATGAAGTCACACTACAATGGATAAAAGGACACAGCAATTCGCTAGGAAACGATGCAGCTGACGAGCTAGCTCGTAGAGGATCCCACAACAAAATAGAAGGACCAGAACCAATTCTACCAATTCCCTTCAACCAATACCGCACCTGGTTGAGGCAACGCACACAAGAACAACACAACTCTCTTTGGGTGAAATGACTGAATGCCGCCAGTCAAAAGAAGCGATGCCGGACATAGATAAAAGACTAACAAGACGACTACTTCAACTTAACAGGAGAAGCCTAAGAATGATAACAGGAATCATCACTGGTCACTGCTCATTGAACAAACACTTTCACAACATCGGTATAACGGATAGCCCTCTGTGCAGAGCATGCATGGAGGCCGAGGAGACAGTAAATCATGTCATGTTTGAGTGCCAGGCTCTAAACAGCCCGTACTCAAAAGATAGGACAAGAACAGGTAGTACAAAAAACTTTTTAAAAGACTTAGGACAACTCGAAAGATTTTGGACAGAGTTAGGGTGGATTGAGTGAGACGGCCAGGGCTCACGTAAAAAAGTTCCATTAGGGAGCTATGTGCGGAAACCAAACTACTAATCTATCTATCTATCTATCTATCCTGTATGTTAAAATAAAACCAGTTTGTTCAACTATTGAAAACAAAAATCACAAATATAAAGAAAAGTTAAAAATGAACAGGAGGCTTACCACAACCGCTTATTGCGATTCAATTTACGACCTAAACTGAACTGCTTCGCTATTTCGTACTATGACGTTAGAATAACGATTCACTTGACGCTCAACTTTTTGACAGCGATTCAGTTTCAAATGCGATTCAGCGGCCATAGAAACGCCCACTTTTGGTACTATGACGTGCTTTTTACGACTGAATTGCTCAGTTCAAACGTCAAATATAGCGATTCAATAAAAGTTACTATTTGAAGACCAAAACTGAATCGCTATTGTGTTAAATCAAGGTTTGAAAATAATTTGTGTGAATAAAGAGGTATTTTCTATGTAAAAGAAATTCTTGTTGGATTCTCATTAAATTATTTAAGTAAATTTGATGATAAAGTAACTTTTGTAATAAATTTGTGAGTTTGCATTTGACTACAGAATTTACCTTATTTGCCAGTGTTTTAAGTATATTTATTTTTATAAAATATGTCTATTTCCCACATCTTTTTTAAATTGTCTCGCGCCCGAGCAGTTTTATTGTAACCAGTTGCAAGGGATCGGTTTTGATTAAACGCTTCCCAAAGCATCTCAAGTTGGCCCTAAGTTACCCAACGGGCGCGACTCCGTTCCACTCTGAAGAATAAAAAAAGCACTTGAAAGCAATGGTATGTTAAGTGGTTGCGATTCACGATAATCGCAGTTTGTACATAAAGTATCAACTACATATACCTATACCCCATATAAGTAGAAAATACACTAATTACTTACGCCATTATAGTGAGATAAACAATTCAAGAAACACAAAACACATACACATCCAATAAAAGAAAAAGAAACTAACATTATTTTGAAAAGTCCGCCAGAAGGTATCACAACACCGACAATATTTACAAATAAACTGAGATGTGCCAAATAGTCTTCCGAATGCGATCAAAAAGCTACTTTTCACAATCTGCGTCTCAGAAAAAAGATACAAAATATGTTTTCAACGCTAATACTGATTTAAATTAGATCTATATTTTATTAAATATAATATATTTGACAAAAATATCAACTTTTACATTAATTTCAACATATTTACAATCAGTAGTTTTCAATAGAAAGTTTCGGAACGCACCATCATTTTTATTGTAATCCGACCAGATGCCGACCAGAGACAAACGTTAGACGTTGCCAAATTTATTTAACGCACAAACTCTATTCAGTTAAAGTACGGTCATAGTACGAATTATAGCGATTCAGAATAGGAACCTATTCTGAACTGCATGGAATTTGAACGGATTTGCAAGCGGTTGTGGTACCATTCCAGCTTGATCTACAGAAAACTGTTAACTGAGAAGGCTCGTGTATTTTTCTGGTTTCTAAGATCCTTTAACATTACGACCTTTTTCAGCGTCATCGATGTGCGTTAAAACAATATATAGGCGATTCACACGCAGAGAGAAATATCATGACAGCGTACAGCGCAGTATGGTTTGTTGAAATGGAACGCACCCTAACCAACTGTCAATGTCACCGGTTCCCGCCAAAACGTCTCTCTTCCCGCGAATCTCATCTTGTGTGCCGCAACGTTTTTTAGCTTCGAATATACTAAATATTATCTTATTACAGTTTTCATTATGGTTAGTTAGTAAAAGTAACATATTCATGTAGTGTCGGTTTAGAAGGTTACTACCCTTTTCTATCCAGGAGTGTTGTAAGAGGCGACTAAGGGTATGGGGCTTTTTAAGTGGTTTTTAGAGAACGCGGGGGCTGATAATGTATCTTTGGCGACCGAGATTGTGTCGCAAGTTGCAATTTTGTCGCTGTCAAACTTGTCAAATCGCATACAAATTTATGACACTGACAGCGACAACAGTGCAACTTATGATACAATCGTCAGTCGCAAAAGATACGTAATCAGGGGGGCGATCGGAGACTCATCACCAACGATACTATATTTCTACCATCTTTTCTCCTACTAACTTCCAAATGTGACTGAGGAGTTTCTAGCTCTGAAGCTGTGGCTATCCGCTTAGGATTAGCGTTTGTGAGCATAGTTATGTATGTGAAAGTAGCATTACCGGTAACAACGTCCCGCCACTCCACCCGCGGCTCGGCCAGCGAGCTAGGTCTGCTGCGGGCCGCGCTGCCCGGACGGGACTCCGCGTCGCTCCAACACGACTGCAAACAAACACATCATTGAGATTCAGTTTATCCATTCTTATAAATTCAGTTTATCCATTCATTTAAATTCAGTTTATCCATTCATTTAAATTCAGTTTATCCATTCATTTAAATTCAGTTTATCCATTCATTTAAATTCAGTTTATCCATTCATTTAAATTCAGTTTATCCATTCTTATAAATTCAGTTTATCCATTCATTTAAATTCAGTTTATCCATTCATTTAAATTCAGTTTATCCATTCATTTAAATTCAGTTTATCCATTCTTATAAATTCAGTTTATCCATTCATTTAAATTCAGTTTATCCATTCATTTAAATTCAGTTTATCCATTCATTTAAATTCAGTTTATCCATTCTTATAAATTCAGTTTATCCATTCATTTAAATTCAGTTTATCCATTCATTTAAATTCAGTTTATCCATTCATTTAAATTCAGTTTATCCATTCATTTAAATTCAGTTTATCCATTCATTTAAATTCAGTTTATCCATTCATTTAAATTCAGTTTATCCATTCATTTAAATTCAGTTTATCCATTCATTTAAATTCAGTTTATCCATTCATTTAAATTCAGTTTATCCATTCATTTAAATTCAGTTTATCCATTCATTTAAATTCAGTTTATCCATTCATTTAAATTCAGTTTATCCATTCATTTAAATTCAGTTTATCCATTAATTTAAATTCAGTTTATCCATTCATTTAAAATCAGTTTATCCATTCATTTAAATTCAGTTTATCCATACGTACAATGGCCCACCTCGTAGTCGGGTTAAGTGCGGAAACCCGAGACGGTTAACGCCCACTAAACAGTAATCCATAATAAAATATTAACTACTTTACAGATTCTTATAACCGTGTGTCAGAATAGGACGTGTTTCACTGTTACAACGTCAGTTTTATGTAGTTATTTTGAGTAAAAGTTAATTTCGATCGAAATTTAATTAACTAGTATAAGTTTAAGAACTGATGCCTTTCTCAAATAATCCCGAAACCACACCTTATTTTAATAAATTAGGATGTTCGTAAAATCAGTTTTTGGTTTAATGTAATGATGAAAAAAGAAAATTTCACGTGTAATTTATGAACTTCTGCCTGTCACAATGATTCCGGTCTTTCGTTGTCAAAACAAAGATACTTTTTCGCGCATGCCGATATTTAACGATTTCCAAGATAAGATATACCTCCTACATATACTTACGGCCATAAATCCCAAAAAAGGGTTGCTCTCTGCCAAGCCAGACCTTCAGAGCTAGAAACTCCACAACCACATTTGGAAAATGGTAAAAATAAAGTATCGATGGTGATGGGTCTCCAACCGCATCGCCCAAAAACTACTTAAAAATCCCCACACCCTTCGTCGCCTCTTACGACACTCGTGAGTAGAAAGGGTTAGTGACATTCTAAGCCGGCACTACACGGCAAAGACAAGATATATTACGTCTCAATAAAACCATAAGATTAATCAAAAAACCCATCTAACCTGCCAGCCGCCATTGGTTTGCTCGCAACTGTTCTCAGTATTACAATTAGCATCCACCGCAGAGTTGTGTAGCGAGGGGTGGTCGTCGCCGGTACTGCTGTCTGTGTCGGACGTGGCGTCCGCTGGAAATATATACAGAATAATAATAGTACACTTTATTGAACAACAAAACAATACACTAACAAATACAGAAAGAAATACAATAGGTAAATAACAGGCGGACTTATAGCTAAACAGCGATCTCTTCCAGTTCCAGTCAACCTTTGGAAAGTAGAAATTGCGCATGAAATTTGAGAATGGGCATTACTTCGAGCTACAAATGTTAGGTTAAGTGATCGACTGAAAAATTGTGTTTTTCGTGAAAAGTGTGGTGTGAAAGGTTGTCATGTTAAGATGGTTTGGGCACATAGAGACAATGGATGATAGTAAATTGGTAACGGTGATACGTAGGGCCAGTTTGGATGGTAATGTGAGTAGATGAAAACCACGGGGGAGACATTTAGATCAAATAGATTGTGTGCTTAAAATGACAGGCATCCGAAGGATTGACTGCACTTTGTAATGTAATATACGAGAGATGCTCCTAGTGTGCGAGTGAGCGCTATTGTGTACGCGGGAACTGTTGCTAGGTGCGCAGAACATAAACGCTACATAAGAAATTGAATTTAGTTCATAAATTACCATGGTGGCGGTACATTTAGAGTATTTCACTCTAGAGTCAGAAGTCTTAGGTTAGATTCCCACTAACAAATTCGATATTAAGATGATTCGGAGGGTTCATTAACCGCTCGAACGTCGGAGCGTAGATCTGCGTCAAGAATAAAATCTCCTTCGTGTGCCGCGACATAGATCTACGTCTACACTACCTGCAAGCTTTTATTTCTTGGTTTTCACAGTAAAAAAGCGTTTTAAGGTATAAATTACTGCGGCAAGAGAGAGACAATGAAATAAGGAAGCAGAGACAATAGTCATAGACTTTTTTTGCGCGCGGCGTACGAGCGGTTAAGCCATGGGTCCCGGTTATTGCCATGGTAAAAGTTGGTAATTCCGCTTTAGATTCATCACCCTTTTCGTGGAAAGCTCTAGCCTTTCAGAGGGAAAATAAACACTTTGACTACGTGTGACTTATTTATCAAGATTATGTAATCAAAGTGAATGAAAACATGGCTGAGTTGAACTTATTCGGGTGAATACACTGCCCAGGCTAAATGTGGCCACTGAACACCAAGTGACATAAAAGTCACGATAAATAAAAGTTTATTTTTATTATCTTTATAAGATCATACTATTTTAAGCATAATATAATTATTCCGTTTCAACGTTGACATAGCACCTACCCTATTTTTGCAAGAAGGGCGTGGCAGCTCTGTAATGTTTGACGGTGAGCACGACTATGTCTCCCGCGTTGCGCAGTATGGTGGTTCATTGGGGAGGGGTGCTGAAACTTTATCTAATATTTATACACACTACCTACCCTGTTTCTGCAAGAAAAGCGTGGCAGCACTGTAATGTTTGACGGTGAGCACGACTATGTCTCCCGCGTTCCGCAGTATGGTGGTTCATTGGGGGGGGGGGGGGGGTGCTGAAACTTTATCTAATATTTATACAGACTACCTACCCTGTTTCTGCAAGAAAGGCGTGGCAGCTCTGTAATGTTTGACGGTGAGCACGACTATGTCTCCCGCGTTGCGCAGTATGGTGACGGCGTCGTCGTGGTTGCACGCCGTGATATACTCGCCGTTCACTGAAAATAAACAAAGGTATATCATTGATATTGGAAACTTAGTATAGGTGTTTTAAATGAGTTATCGATGTTAGTAGTAAAGCGTATTTGATTATCAATGTATCCATAACCTTATGTACTTGAAAAATTTTCGCATGAAGTATTGAGGGGGCTTAAGAGATGAATTAAATTTAAATTACTCGTGCAAAGTTAATCAAATCAATGTTTCATACGCTTTGACTGGTCATGAAAATACCCTTTTTTATTTTAATTACCAAGTTTGTGGTGAAATAGGCAAGAGATTATTATCTTTGTTCATAATTAACATAACATAGGGGTTGGTAGAGGTACTAATACTTCTGAACAACACGTGACTTTGTCATCTGGTGTTCAGAGAACCCACGTTTTGCATGGACAGTGTACTCACAAGATAGGGGGCAGGCCTATCGCCGTTTAGTACGAATACAATACAATAAAATTAAATGAGTGTGAAAGATGATATTGTAAGAAAGATAGAAAAAGGAATGTTGAGATGGTTTGGGCACATAGAGAGGATGGATGATAGAAAATTGGTAAAAGGGATCTATAGAGCTAGTGTGGATGGTAATGTTAGTAGAGGACGACCACGGAGAACACACTTGGACCAAATTGAGAGTGTGCTCAAAAAGGCTGGCGTCCGAAGTATGAAGAACAAAAGAGCATGTATGAAAAGATTAATGGATGTAAACGAAGCTAAAGAGGTTTGTCAGGATCGTACGAAGTGGCGATCGATAGTCTCTGCCTACCCCAATGGGAATTCATGGCGTGAGTATATGTATGTATGTACAATACAATAATTAGTATTATTAATGATTGTCTATAGAAAGGAAGTATATTCTTATTAAAATGAGGGTAAAATTTTAATCACTGTACTTCTGTTAATTTGTTTTTCTATTATACCTTTTGCACCGCACACATTTTTTGTAATGCCTCACTAAAATACTTAGTTTCGTTAAGTAAATTTTATATCTATGCGTATTTCTGAAAAAAATAATATACTAAAGTATTTTTTAAATTCTATACTAGCTTTTTCCCGCAACTTCGTCCGCGTGGACTTAATTTTTTGGATCCGGTTTACATTCAAAATACCGAAACACTATCCCAACTTCTGTTTTTAAATTTATATTCCCGCGAGCGTTGTAACGGACATTAAAGACATTGAGGCTTTTTAAGGATTATTGGGCGATGCAGTTGGTGACCCATCACTAACAGCCTTTATTTAACTACCTTGCAAATTCCTCATTTTCGACGATTCATCATTGTATCTTTTAGCTTCTAAATTTAGGCGATCACGCAAAATAGGCGCTTAGCAGACGTCGACTTGCGGAAAACATACCCGTTCACAATACAATACAGCTTCTAAATTTACATTTCTATGTTCATTTGATCATATGTGTAGATGTAAAAAAACAGTTTTCCTTGGGAATTCCTAATTTTCAGGGATGCATTATCGTATCATTTAGCTTTTAAATGCACATCTTTATATTGGTTTGCAATATATTACGTTGTTTTAATCGACACACAGCGCCATCTCCAATCCATCCGGTAAGCAAACAATATTTTTGTTTTCCCGTGGGAACATCATTTTTCTCAGAGATAAAAAGTACCCTATTATTTAATCCAGGCTTCTAACTATACGTCTGCAAAATTCCAAAGCAATTAGTTCAGCAGTTACGGCGTTAAAGCGGAACAAACAGACAAACAAACTTACTTTCCGATTTATAATATTAGTGTAGTGCCGGCTTAGAATGTTGCTACCCCTTTCGACCCACGGGTGTTGTAAGAGGCGACTAAGGGTATTGGGGCTTTTTATTGGATTTTTGGGCGATGCGGTTGGAGACCCATCACCAAAAACCTTTATTTTTACCATCTTTTTCCCACTCAATTTCCAAAAGTGGCTGTGGAATTTATAATTCCTTAGCTCTGACTACCCCTTCTAGGGATATATAGCCGTGAGTATATGTATGTTTGTATGTATGAATGGATAAATAGACCATATAAAAGCTACCTTTAATAACGGCATCCCCCACAAAGAGCTGTCCGGTCTGGTCGGCCGCCTGGTCCTTGTAGATCTTGGAGATGAGGATGGGCAGCTTGTGCTCCGCGCCGCCCTTGATGCTCAGCCCCAGCCCGCCCGCGCGCTGCCGCGTCAGCTGCACCATGCGCTCCTGGGGGCGCACATATTGTGTTGGGAACAATTGGAAAATTGAAAAATAAAACTGAATAAGTAATGAAAGAATAGTTTTTGCTTTAATAGTATACGTGGATAATGCAAAAATGGGAGATGAATATATTGAGAAACTGGATGAACGACTAAGTTGCGTAGAAATGACGGATGATATGGAAATCGAAGATGCTTGGAATGTGCTCAAATCTGCGGTAATTGAATGTGCGACTGAAGTTTGTGGATTGAGCAAAAGGAAAAATCCACCATCATGAAGTTGGTGGGATAAAAGTGTGAAAGATGCGGTAAATGAAAAAAAGCGGCCAAGAGCGAGATGGACTTGCTAATGAAGGGTTCCGTAGCAGCACTAGCAGCAGGTAGGTAACATAGATGTTATTTACTTATCACTGATTTACTATAAGAAAACAATGGTTCACGTTTTATGCGTAAGGCCTGTGATAGTAAAATTATTGTCATATATTTCAGTGAAATTAATAAATTAGGTAAGTAATTTGATTTATGACGTTTAAAAATAGAACTACTGGCTAGATCTCATTCAAACCAATTTTCGTTAGTAGTTTGTATAGTAATACACGTCATATATTTTTTTCAGTTTTATCATGCCCATATTTTAGAAGTTACGGGGGGGGGACACACATTTTACCACTTTGGAAAAGTCTCTCGCGCAAACTATTCAGTTTTGAAAAAAATGATATAAGAAACCTCAACATCATTTTCAAATACCTTTTGATAGATACCCCACACGTATAGGTTTGATGAAAAAATATATTTTGAGTTTCAGTTCTATGTATGGGGAACCCTAAAAATTTTGGTTTTTTTTTCAGATTTTATTTTAAAATCTTAATGCGGTTTACAGAATACATCTACGCATCAATTTTCAATAATGTAGTTCTTATAGTTTCGGAATAAACTGGCTGTGACATACGGACGGACGGACGGACGGACAGACAGACAGACATGACGAATCTATAAGGGTCCCGTTTTTGCCATTTGGCTACGGAACCCTAAAAAGAAAGCCTGGCTCGATTTACTAGCAATTAAAGCTAGTAAACGGATGAATGTGTGTATAAATGATGACGAAGTTGAGAGACTTGAAGATGAATATAAGAGAATAAAGAGAGTGGTTAAGAATAAAATAGAGCAGAAAAAGCGAGATCTGAAAGAATGGAATGAAAAGAAACTCCGATATTCCAAAATAATTTCCAAAGTAATCAAAAAATATTTCGGAAATATATCAGACGTGAAAGGGGAGTTTCTCAAAACACAAGTACAAGTGCGATGAAGGATGAAAAAGGTGAACTAATGAAAGAAGAAAGAAAGAAAGAAAAATAATTTATTTGGTAATAAAATAATAATATTACAATCGTTGGATGAATTATAAAGGTGCCGAATCGGTTTTGGCTCAGCATATGTGTCTCAGCTGCGTATCTCGCAGGACACATCAGCTGAAGCACGCTGGTTTTCAGCCAGCACCAGTATTTTATAACATTATACAAAAATTTAAATGAAATCAACAGTATTGTTGTAACATATAGGTACATGATAGTCCAGTGGGTAGAACACCCGCCCGAAAACAGAAGGGCGTGAGTTCCAATCCTGGGACGGGCCTACACCAATTTGTCTTTTCTAAAGTCATATGTGTGGTTAATTTATCATGGTTGCTAACGGTGAGGGAAAACATCGTGAGGAAACCCACATGGCTGAGTTGTACTTAGTCATGTGACAGTGTATTCGTACAAAAACGGCGATAGGCCTTCCCCCTATCACGTGAGTACACTGTCTAAGCAAAACGTGGGTACCTT
The DNA here is from genome assembly GCA_963576735.1 of Bedellia somnulentella. Classification (NCBI taxonomy): domain Eukaryota; kingdom Metazoa; phylum Arthropoda; class Insecta; order Lepidoptera; family Bedelliidae; genus Bedellia; species Bedellia somnulentella. The sequence goes on along the minus strand of OY755174.1, from coordinate 20,968,082 downwards.
CTCTGGAAACTAGATGGCGCTTGCCATGTGAGTTCAGGAGTATTGGTACCTCTGCCAACCCCTTCGGGGATAAAACGGCGTGAACGCTTATGTTATGTTATGTTATATTTTCAAACAAACAATATTATCATATATGCGTTTTTAAATCTTGCACAAATAAAATTCATTTTTTTATTTTTTTAGAAACATATGACAGATGGAACAAGAATAAAAAGAGTATGGAAGGATTATTTTGAGGGTCTCGTTGAAAAATAGGATGATCCCATCACTTCAGCAATTGATAGCGATGTTAATTGTGACGAGGTAATGGGTGACGCGTTTGAAAGTATGATAAGTATGGAAGAAATTGTAAAAGCGATGAAAAGCATGAAACTAAGAAAAGCGGCAGGATATGATAGGATATGTGTCGAAATGCTGAGGGCTGGTAAAGGTTTAGTGGCTGTTCTTCCTTTTTCAGAAGTGTTGGGCACTTGGCAAAGTACCAAAAGATTGGTGTAGAGCCGTGATTGTGCCCCTTTATAAAGAAAAGGTCACGCCAAGAAGCAAAAAACTGCCGTGGTATTAGCCTACTCAGTGTTGTCGGCAAATTGTATGCGAAGTTTCTGATTGAAAGGGATCGTCCCCTTTGAAGAAGATAAAAGATGTTATTAAAGGAAAGAAAAATTTCGACACTGGCGGGGTTCGAACCCGCGACCTTCGGGTATACGCCCCCGTCGCTATTATTTATGAGTAATAATCCCCACATGAGGAATTCATGTCAAAAAACATTAAATTATGTCATAGTTAGGCGTTTCCAACATTTGCATTCTATCTGAAAAGGTAGACAAGTGGCCGTCCGAATTAGTTAAAATTCGGAGGTAGGAAACGCAAACACTACTTGAACGTGTAAAAAAGAAACAAAGGATAGAGAAATTTCGCGCTGGATGCCAACTGACACTGTAGCTCAGTTGGCAGAGCGACGGGGGCGTATACCCGAAGGTCGCGGGTTCGAACCCCGCCAGTGTCGAATTTTTTCTTTCCTTTAATAACATCTTTTATTTATGAGTAATAATCCCCACATGAGGAATTCATGTCAAAAAACATTAAATTATGTCATAGTTAGGCGTTTCCAACATTTGCATTCTATCTGAAAAGGTAGACAAGTGGCCGTCTGAATTAGTTAAAATTCGGAGGTAGGAAACGCAAACACTACTTGAACGTGTAAAAAAGAAACAAAGGATAGAGAAATTTCGCGCTGGATGCCAACTGACACTGTAGCTCAGTTGGCAGAGCGACGGGGGCGTATACCCGAAGGTCGCGGGTTCGAACCCCGCCAGTGTCGAAATTTTTCTTTCCTTTAATAACATCTTTTATTTATGAGTAAAACACTGACTGGTTCGGAATCTCTAGGGGTGTCCGACAGGGATGTGTAGCTTCTCCGTGGCTCTTCAATTTGTTCATGGATGACTGTTTGACAGAGTTGCGTGAAAGTGATTATGGACTAAGAATGGGTGGATTCATCATTAAATGCCTCTTGTATGCTGACGATCAAGTGATACTTGCATCATCGACAGAAGAGTTGCAAGAGATGATGAATATTGCATGTGAGTCTTTTGTTAGAAAGGGAATGAGGGTGAATGTGGATAAGACGAAACGATGGTTTTTGAGAGACAGGAAGATGTGACAGAATGCGTGATTGCGATTGATGGTAAGGATGTGGAACAGGTGAAGGAGTTTGTATATCTGGGAAGTTTGTTTACAAGGGATGGAAAATGTGATGAAGACATTGAAAGAAGAGTGAAAAAGGGTAATGCGGTAAATGGAGCAATGAATAGCCTAATGATCAGTCAATCGGTGTCTGAAAAGGCCCGAATGGCTGTGCATGATGCGGTTCTTGTTTCTACGCTTATGTATGGAAGCGAATGTTGGGTGTGGCAGAAGAAGCATGAGAGCAGAGTGAATGCAGTAGAGATGAGGTCCCTCAGAAAAATTTGTAATGTTAGATTGTGTGACCGAGTGAGAAATAGTGTTATTCGTGAAAAGTGTGGTGTGAAAGATGATATTGTAAGAAAGATAGAAAAAGGAATGTTGAGATGGTTTGGGCACATAGAGAGGATGGATGATAGAAAATTGGTATAAGGGATCTATAGAGCTAGTGTGGGTGGTAATGTTAGTAGAGGACGACCACGGAGAACACACTTGGACCAAATTGAGAGTGTGCTCAAAAAGGGTGGCGTCCGAAGTATGAAGAATAAAAGAGCATGTATGAAAAGATTGATGGATGTAAACGAAGCTAGAGAGGTTTGTCAGGATCGTACGAAGTGGCGATCGATAGTCTCTGCCTACCCCAATGGGAATTAATGGCGTGGGTATATGTATGTATGTGTTGTCTAAGTTCGGTTTGGAGAGCCAACTTATACGTGCATTGGAGTCACTCTATGAGGATCCCAATGCATGTGTGAGAGTAAACGGAGAAGACACGGACTAATTCGAGATCTCTAGGGGTGTTCGACAGGGTTGTGTGGCTTCTCCGTGGCTCTTTAATTAATTCATGGACGACAGTTTGAAAGAATTGCGCGAAAGTGATCATGGACTGAAAATGAGAGGGTTCATCATTAAATGCCTCTTATACGCTGACGATCAAGTGTTACTTGCATCAACGGTAAATGAGTTGCAGGAGATAGTGAACATTGCGTGTAGGTCTTTCGAAAGAAAGGGAATGAAAGAGAATGTGGACAAAACCAAAACAATGGTTTTTGAGAGAGAGGAAAGTATGACAGAATGTGAGATTGTTATAAATGGTAATAAAGTGGAACAAGTGAAAGAATTTGCATAACTGGGGAGTTTGTTTACTAGGAATGGAAAATGTGAGGAAGATATTGAAAGGAGAGTTAAAAAGGGAAATGCGGTGAATGGAGCCATGAACGGTCTGATGTCGAGCTAGTCGTTGTCAGAAAAGGCTCGAATGGCTGTGCATAATGCTGGTCTGGTTCCCACGCTGATGTATGGTAGTAAATATTGGGCATGGCAGAAGAAGCATGAAAGTAGAGTTAATGCAGTGGAAATAAGATCCCTCAGAAGTATATGTAATGTAAGGTTGTGCGATAGAGTGAGAAATAGTGTGATCCGTGAAGGAGTAGGTTTAAAAGATGACGTAGTATGCAAGATGGAATAAGGAATGTTGAGGTGGTTTGGGCACTTAGAGAGGGTGGATGAAAATAAAGTAGCGCAAGAGATATATAGAGCCAATGTGGATGGGATTGTTAGTATAGGACAGCCACGTAAAACGTTTCTAGATCAGATAGAAAACGTTCTTATAAAAGCGGGGGTTCAAAGTGAGAAGAATAATAAATGTAAGGGAAGCAAGAGAGGTTTGTCATAATAATACTAAGTGGTGATCGATAGTCTCTGCCTACCCTAATGGGAATAATGGGCGTGAGTAAGTATACGTCATAATATAACAGACAAAGAAAAGTTGACAGCACCTGCAACAAGGATGCGTTGGCCGATCGTGCCTCTATCGCTTGCAGAAATAGATTTTGCTCTCCCTTGCACACTTGGTTCAGGCGTTACTATTTAGTGCGTATAGTAAGCGGTGTTCAGTAATATATGTATAAGATAAGACGTTGACACGTCAGAGATAGGCACCGTAAAATAAAAGAAAAAAAATGAGACTAATTAATTCAACAGCACAGAAAAAAACTCCCGAGTTAAAGCAAAGGAAATCCAAGAACCTTTAGATAAAGGTCTTAAAAGAGATACTTTTGTTCAAACAACAACAAAATCCTGAAAATCACCAAAATATCGAAAATTATTAATATTATGTAATTAACAGCTGAAGCAGAGCGACATATTATAGCATATTTTAAACTTACGTTTTGAATGTTTTAGTGATGAGAGCTCCACTTCCAATTTATAAAGTTGGGTACCACCTAATTCATAAATAAATAATATCCAGTATTTATATGAACCAAAGTCACTATACCGCTATGGGCCCTTACCGTGTCCTCAAATGATCTCGCCTTCACGTTAATGCTACGTTTGTTTGGTACTACCAATGACATGTAAAAGACGGATAATATAAATAGTAGTGTTACCCTGGTGTGCGGCACGGCGCGGTCGCGGGGCGGCGGCTGCACGAGCTGCTGGCGCTGCACCGTGACGGCCTCCATCGTCAGCACCAGCCGCGCCGGCTGCGGCCGCGACTTGCCGTCCGACACCTGCACCAGCCCCGTGCGCGTCTGCCAACATCCACTTAGTAAACTCATACAATGATATCTTGATGGTTTCAAAGAGATCAACTCAAAGCCCTACCACCTGCAGTCAACAATTATAACTTTATTCAAGGGTACTGACTTGCATATGCATAGAACATTAGTTGCAAAAACCAGCTATGTCAGTCACATGAGAGTACATGAGCCACACAACAGCAATATTCAAATCCTAATCATTGAGGCCAAAATTGGTCAGGAAAGTCAGGATCAATAAATAGTGACATCTAAAATTTTTAGTATAATTATTAAACTAATAATTTTTTTTTGTAAATTTTTAACAGGCATTACATCACATATAAGCAACATTATATGTAATTAATAATGTTCACTCTTATGAACCAGCTCATATGGGATATCCATCAGTGGGCTTAAAGACAAAAAACCAAAATAATCTTACAGTACCCAAATTTAAGCTAACTTCAAGTAGGAAATCTTTTCGTGTAGATGTAGTGTTCAGATGAAATAAAGCTTTACCGATAAACAAAATGAAAAAACAGTTATTTAATAGGTTGTTAGAACATTGCTTCTATTCTTTAAATTATTATTTTTATTTAAATAGAAATAATGATAATAATTGAAAATTGATACTTTTTTACTCTGATGGTATTGATAGTGAAATTTAAGGAAATGACATGAATGTTTTAATTTTATTTTTTGTGCTATTATGTTTTTTTTAATGTTTGACATATTTTTAAATTATTTTGATTAATGATGAATGTTTTTCATTGTTATTTTCATTACATGTTAGGCTTTTTCATAATTATTATATTTGTATGAAGTGTTTAAATATGAAAAGTAGATTTAGAATATGTTAATAAAATATTAACTCCTAGTCAATATTTGTAGTTGCATATCCACAAGGGCCAAATATGAATGGCTACAATTATATAATACAAGATCTGTGTAAACTGCACTTAAATGGTTTTTATGGTTTTGATAGCAGCCATATTAAGTATGTCACATCTGTACAGTGTAATATCACAACACTGTACAAAACGTACTGTAGCCCTGTTGAATAAAATGAATGACATTTTTGGCAACATAATTTCATACAATTTAAATAATTAAATAGCTTGTATAGCTGCAGCTTAGAAAAGCACTACCCCATTTCTTCCGATGGATGTATGTAAGAGGGGACTAACAATATTGGGGATTTTAAAGGATTTTTGGGGGATGCAGTTGGAGACCAATCACTGAAAACCTTTATTTCTCCATCTAATCCCCACACAACTGCCAAAAGTGGCTGAGGAATTTCTAATTCCTTAGTTCTACCTACCCTTCCAAGGGGTTTATAGGCGTAAGTATATGTATGTATGTATAGCTTTATGTCAATTTATATTCTACATTTATAATGTTGTCTTTAAATTACTTATTGATATAAATTAGGTATAAAGGTTGTTTGTTTATATTTGCACAACACCAATTGTAGTAATGCACTAGTTCTGATTACTGAAGAAACATCTTTAAACATTTGTGGATACAATAAATATAAATAGGGAAAAGGCACTAACTATTAATCTGTATGATTCTAGCAAACAATTAAAACATATCAAATCTTACTTCTTTATAACTCAAATTAATCAAGATATAATGTCAGTAAAGAATGGCCTTATAGAAATTATTTAAGAAATTTGAAAAGTAGCAGGTGTCCATAGTAAAATATATTTAATAGGAATACAATCACAACTATAATCTGTATGGTGAATATCAATCAATTTGTCATATTTAGAATTATTAAAGGGTGAGTCAATCCAATCACATGTTTATAATTTAGAACCCTTAATTATGTACATACATACATGCATTTACACCTTGAAAAACCGACTTGGTAGTCACATTGTATCTTGGAGATAATTTAATTACCTTATCATCTTGTTTGTCTTCCAAAGGCGTCATTGTATAGGTTTCAGTCAAAACATTATATGATACGTAGTAAGCCGGATTATTATTTTATCAGCCAAAGCACCATTTCTTCGATTACGTAGAGCTCATCTCATAATAGTTCCATGATCGTCACTACAGTAAATAGATGTAAAACAATTCATGGAACAAAATACACATTATTTCAAAAAGAGGTCACTAGATCTGTAGTAAGTAAGCGATTAATCAATACACTAGTTACAGTAACCCAAACTAAACAGATCACTTTGAACTCAGATTATAGCGGTTAGCGAGACTTTGGGATAGATCTAAATATTGAGGAACTTAAAAACTTACTAAATGTACCGATTTAAGCACTATGTTAAGTAGTTTTCATTGATAAAATTAATATTTTCGGGCAAAAATAAAGATAAGCGATTGCTCGAATTGACATTAACTTGTGTTTGACATTGACATTTGATCATGATCATGAAAGTTGACAGCTGATAGTAATGGACACACTTGGATTGGACAAGCGTTCCGATTTGGTATTGGACGCAGTGAAGACCGTTTTTTTTAAAGGTTTCGTAGTCGAATGGATATTGCCGAAATAGTAATTTATTTCTGAAATGGTTGTGGCTACGTAGATAAAGTAACAATGTCAATCCTGTAAGATACACGGAAAACAATATTTAAAAAGTTGGGGGCTCCCAATCAAACAAACTCAACAACACATTTTTTTTTCATTTAACACTTTAATCGAATGTGGGTTTATGTAGGGTATCTTTAATTAGGTCTTTTAAACTGATATCAGGGTTTCTCAAACCACATTTTTCAAAATTAATAGTTTGAAAGGTTTGGAAGACAAAATCTCCGAAGGTGACCCCCGACTCTAACGTTTCAAATAAGAAATTGACATATATGAATAAAATTTATGTTTGTAAATCTCAGTAAAAAAGAGTAGCGATGAAATAGGTTGTAACAAAATTTGTAGTATTTGCAGCAGATTTTGAGAAATTGTAGATTTTGCCAAACCGCACATATAAACTGAAAAAGATTACCGTACCCCTACGAAACCCTTCGATGGGTGAACTGACACGCACCTTGCCGTTTGGAAGCCGTTAGAAGAAAAAAAGAAGATTTTTTTTTTTATCAAAAGTATCCACAATCTATCATAAAAAAACTTACAAACAACATACATATTCTCACGCCGTTAGTTCCCACTGGGGTAGGCAGAGACTATCGATCGCCACTTTGTACGATCCTGGCAAACTGGCGTCGTTCACATCCATTAATCTCTTCATACATGCTCTTTTATTTTTCCTACTTCGGACACCTGCCTTTTTGAGCATATTTTCTATAACTTTCAAAAAAACGAATAGATCTTATACCCAATTAATTATGTAAATGGAAATGAATTTTGTCATATATTTCTTTAATTCACTTTTTTAATATTGCCTGGCATTTGATGTATTTACCTACTTAATAGAATTGCATAACTAAGTTCATAATATGAATTAGGAATTAATTACATATTTTGTTCACATCTTATAAATAGAAACAGTTCATCCATCGCTATATTAATATCTCAAAAAGATAGCAATGCCTGTAAACTTTTAAGGGTGATCATTCCTCAATGATAACATTTATTAGAAAAATCTCTCCGTCACAACCTGGTCCTATATACTGTTTCGGAGGAGTTAGGTTACATGCGGAAAACTAAAGTCGGGACGTAAATGGAGCTTTTCTATAAAAAAAAACTATTTCCCTGTTATGGTTCTTTGTATTTTTTTTGTAAATTAAACAATGTTTGACATGAATTAAGTTACGAAGTACGAACTATGTCATACTCCATACTTTAATGCAGTTACCACATAACCGTGATAAGCCACCATTGCAGTTTGATGGTTCACGGTTGAGGCAAGTCTATATAAGACTCAAGACTCAAACGTTCACGCTGTATATCCCCGAAAGGGTTGGCAGAGGTACTAATACTTCCTAACATCAGGTGACAAAGTCACATGGTGTGCAGAGTACCCATGGCACTAAATCATTTACGAATTTTGAAATTCTTTGTTTTTTCTCTATTTAGTTAAGTTCTCTATGGATAATGTAAAGCCGGCATAAGAAGATTACATGCCACGAGTTTCTGGTCGTTCACCGTACCCTAGGGAGAGCTTGGTCACCCCGCCAAAGCACCACTAAGTTTTCACGGGTTTTCACGGGTGGCGACTGAAGCTTCGGAAATTTTCATTTAACTAGAAGATTCCATTTCCATTTCCGAGACGTAATCTACGAACAGCCAGGCATTCCAGCGTTCTCGTAGTATACGCAACGTCGCATTTGCTTTGTTCATTCATTCATCACAGCCATATATCCCAAAAAGGGGTAGCCAGACCTTCAGAGCTAGGAACTCCTCAGCCACATTTGGAAGTTGATAAGGTCAAGAAGGTAGAAATAAAGTATCATCACCCAAAAACCACTTACAAAAAGCCCGAAGCATTTGCTCTGTTCTATTAATTACTAGCACAGAATTTATACTGTGACTTATTTTTTTTTTAATAATGGTGGGAAGGCAGCTGAGAACCAGAACAAGAACATTGGATACTTTTTAAACGAATATTTTTTGCCTTAGCTGTGTAGTGTCGGCTTAGAATAGCACTACCCCATTTATTCCGGTGGGTGTACGTAAGAGGCGACCATCTTTTCCCCACTCAACTTTCCAAATGTGGCTGAGGAATTTCTCATTCCTTAGCTGTGGCTACCCCATCTAGGGATTTAAAGCCGTGAGTATATGTATGTATGTATGTATTTTTTGCCTATCGTAACATAAGTCTTTCAAGAACTACACAAGCTATGTATCATTATGCGTTTCAATATATATATTGTAGCCTGCATTTTTAGAGCCACGTAGGACACATAACATAACATATACTCACGCCATTAGTTCCCATTGTGGTAGGCAGAGACTATCGAACGCCACTTTGTACGTAGGACGTAGGACACATTAAGATCAAATAGAGTATGTATGTATGTTTCTTAAGCGATCAAACAGATAGTTATTCATATTCTCGCCAGAATTAGCTCTTTAAGGTCTAAGGAGGCTTTTAAAGTGATTGTTGGGCCATTAAAAACGAAGAACAATGCCACTGTAAAGCTGTGTAGTGTCGGCTTAGAATAGTGGTAGTGGGTGTTCGTAAAAAGCGAACTTAGGTATTGGGACTATTTCGGGTGATGCGGTTGGAGATTCTGAGGGTCTGGCTTCGTCTCTTAGGAATTTCTACATACATACATACATATACTCACGGCTATAAATCTCTAAAAGGGGTAGTCAGAGCTAAGGAATTAGAAATTCCCCAGCCACTTTTGGAAAGTTGAGTGTGGTAAAGATGATGAAATAAAGGTTGTTGGTGATGGGTCTCCAACCGCATCGCCCAAAAATCCCTTAATAGCCCCAATACCGTTAGTCGCCTCTTACGCACACCCACCAGAAGAAATGGGGTAGTGCTATTCTAAGCCGACACTACACAGCATTTTTAATCGTGAGTATATGTACCTATGTATGTACGCATGTCACAACTAACTTTATTTATGCTATCGTTTCTTTAAGTAAGTTCCAAAAGTGGCTGAGAATATGTTCATTTTGAATTTCTGGCTACCAATATTTGGGATTTAGTAATAGCTGTTAGTAAATGTATGTATGTTTTGTAGCACTTATCCTTTTTTTCTGTAAGTGTGTTGTACGAGGTGACAAAATGTTTGGGGCTTTTGAATTATTGTTGGGAGATGTGATTGGAGACCGATCGCTAATCGCTCATTAGTTTACACATCGTTATTGCACTTTCGAGTGGCCGAAGTTTTTTTTTTATTTTATGTTCTGGCTACTGTACTAGTAATAGTGTAATAAAACTGCGTAATCATACAGGTTTCCATTAGTTTACAGTTCAAATCCTGTTTAATGAACCCTACATATGTCTTTAGCCAAAGCTCTAGCTTCCATCTCCATATGCGAACCCAGCCTTCCGGTCAGTGTATTTTTAGGAAAACTCTATTCAACTGGACAATCGAGGATGAAGCTGCAAAAAGGGAAATTTCATAACTTTGAAAACACCAAGTTAAGAAAATGATTTATTTTTAATAACATTTTTTTAACTTGGTAAAATCCAATTCTTGGTCCTAATTGTTAGCACTAAGTTATAAAACTCATATTTATGTAATTATAAATATCACTAAAATGATACCATTTCAATTTGACAATCAACCAATGACCGATACAATAGGGTGCTAAGTAAAGAAGTTCAAGTCCGGGTACATACTTTACCCGCCCGGCTTCACCTTATCGGTATAATTTTATCACAGTCGTGACAAGGCAATCGTCGCCGATAGGCGTGTATGTGTTTACAATGTTTGTGTTAAAATTGGTTCAAAGTTCAAGGCGATTCGTAAATAACCCTATACGAGTTTTAACGAAAAACACCCATAGCGAGAACCGCGCAGCATTAAACTTGGTGTCGGACGATAACATCAAAGTGAACGTTCACGGGGAATGTCTGGAGTTCCCTCAAGTTTGGCTCAGAGATAACTGCCAATGCCGACAGTGTTTTCATCCTACAGCAAAAAGCAGAACTATTGATTGGAGTAAAACAGATCTCAACGTCAAAGCAACCAGCATTCAGACTGATGCCGATTTTATAGATGTAGCCTGGAGCGACGGACATGTTTCCAAGTTTCAACTTGATTGGCTCCGCATCAGAAGTTTTGCGCCAAAACACCAGGATTATTACAACAAACATATTTATAAACCGTCGAAAATCACTTGGCACGGGGATCAATTCCAGACTATATGTAGCCAACACGATTATCAAGAAATCCTTGACTCAGAAGAAACTTTCTACGAATTTTTATTGTCTTTATCTGTATATGGAGTCGCTTTAGTAGAAAACTCTCCTAAAACCGACTATGCTTTAAAAACACTTGTGGATAAAATTGCGTTTCCCAGACAAACACATTATGGAGTGCAATACGTAGTGCAAAATGTTCCAAATACCAGTAACGTTGCTTACCAGTCTAGTAAACTTCAGATGCATACAGACCTACCCTACTACGACTACTGCCCTGGAGTTAACCTGCTGCACTGTCTGGAACAAACAATCGGGAAAGGAGGAGATAATGAACTAGCAGATACTAATTATGCAGCAAATTATATGAGAAAACACCACCCGGAAGATTTTCATATTTTATCAACTATTGAAGTGGAATGGACTGACATAGGCGTTGAGAACGGAAAAGAGTTTTTCAAGCTTCATCGGGCACCTGTGATTTGTCTTGACAACAGAGGCAATATTAACAGAATCAACTTCTCGATACCCCAAAGAGGAACTTACTTTCCTACGTCGATTGACAATGTGAGGCCTTGGTACGAGGCACATCAGCTATTTTTGGAACTGAATAACCAGTTTAAAGCGAAAATAAAAACGAAACCGGGTGACATATTGGCGTTCGATAATGTGCGATTGCTTCACGGTAGAGAAGCGTATGAAGACCAATCTGATAATGTGAGGAAACTCATAGGAACCTATATTGACTGGGATGAGATATACTCAATGTTAAGATGCTTAAAATTAAGGCTTTATAGTGATGATTGCAAAGGTATTTAAAACTGTATACTTTGTGAACGATTTAGTCACATTTTTTCTGACTGTAAATAGCTAGGTTGTGAAATATTGCTGTATAAGTTGGTATTGTAAATAAAAACTTGCTCCCTAAAAATATATTTAGCAGTAACATTTAAAACGGCGGTGTGTTTATTTAAAGATATTATGATTAAATTACATCATTAAAATATGCTTAGATTTATCGCTTTGTTTACGTCATATATTCCCAAACGAGGGCAACAGCCCCAATACCTACTTCGGAAAATTATGTGAGAGAGAGATGTCCCTAATGTAAAGTACATTCTTCGCCCTGAAAATGTACTTACGGTATAGAATAGAGAGCAGGCTCTACGCCGCTTTGTACGAATTTACTGACGCATGACAAAACTTAAGTGGTGTCACTTAGTCGTTTCGCAACCTAACGATATGCTCCATAACCTTAACTACATACATACATATACGCACAGGTATAAACCCCAAAAAAAGCGTAGAGTCGGCTTAGGATAGCACTAACCTATTTATTTCCCCGGGTGTCCTACGATTCGACTTAGTTTGTTGGGGCTTTTTAAGTTATTCTTGGGCGATGTAGCTGGAGACCTCTCACCAACCTTTATCACCCAACAATCCTTTATTTTACAACTAGCTTTCCGCCCACGGCTTCGCCCGCGTGAAAATCGGCTATATTACGGTATAAAGCAAAACTATAAGAAAACTTCTCATTCCCACGATTTTCCTCGGGAACTTCATTTTTTTTCGGGATAAAAAGTACCTTATTATTTAATCCAAACTTCTAACTATACGTTTGCAAAATTTCAAAGCAATCGGTTCAGTAGTTACGGCGTGAAAGCGGAACAAATAAACAAACAAACAAACTCACTTTCCCATTTATAATATTAGTAAGGATAAGGATATTCGTCCCATACAACTTCCAAAAGTGGTTGAGTAATGTCTAATTTAAAAGCTTAGCTCCGGCTTCCCCTTTTTGGAATTTATAACCCGTGAGTTTATGTATGTATGTAGGTCCTACATTGTAGGGTAATTCATTAGTTATATATGTGTATGAGCTATAGTAGTTAAGTATATATCTGACGGAGGACACCTTTGGTTTAAATAGAGAGTGTGCACAAAAAGGCAGGTAAACGAAATATGAAGAATAAAAGGACATGTATCAAAAGATAGATAGATGTAAACGAAGCTAGAGAGGTTTGCCAGTATCGTGCAAAGTGACGATCGATAGTCTCTGCTTTCCCCAATGGGAATTCATGGCGTGAGTATATGTATGTATGTATCTACTCAACGATATAACCCCTTAAAAAGGAAATATTTGCTTTATAGTAATTATGGTACTCCTCTAGAGATAAACGATGCTAATAATGTATCATGACTCGGCCTGATTACCTACCTGACCTACTCCAGCAGTAGAAAATACGCTCGCAATCCACAAACAAGGTAAGAGATAATAATTAGTATAATATAATATATATAATAATTATTACGAATCAGAATATACCTGAAATGTTCATGTTTTTTTTAAAGAAAGAAACAAATGTATAAACTACGTCATAAAAACTGGGTATTTTCAGCTTAGAATAGCACTAACTCATTTCTTCCCGCGGGTGCCGTAGAGAGGCCATTAATGGTATTGAGGCTTTTAAGTTATTGTTGGTCGATGTGTTTGGAGGCCCCACCACCAAACATCATTTGTTTCACTTTTTTTCCTACTCAACTTCCAAAAATGGCTCAGGATTTTGGAATCTTATCTTATTTTACTCACTGCTTTAATTCCAAAGCCGGGTAGCTCAGAGCTCCAGAATTCACAGTCCATGATACACTTAAAAATGGCAAAGTAAATAGGATCATCGATAATGGGTTTCCAGCTACATCGCACAACGATCACTTAAAAGCCTTCAGTCTGCGGCCACTTCTAATAATGATAAAAAGCCCAAATAGACTATGTAGCTTGTTACAACAACCGCGGGAAGAAACGGGTTTGTGTTATTCTAAGCTAAGCACAGCCTCTATGACATAGGTTATATTATAGCAAATAATTACAAGGCTTGTTTGTTTTGTAGCAGAAACTCCTTAATTTAATAGAGTTGGTAGGTATGTAATATGTTTGAGCATGATTTTTACCTAGAATAGCTTTCTTGTTCCACCTTATTAGACCGCTTTTAAAATAGTCCAGTGGATTTGTGCATCATAATTTAAAGTTTTCATCATCTTCTTTTCTCAATTTCATATACTCAGATAAAAATAATAATGCAAAGGAGATGTATAAATACAGCACATTCAATGGAATGAAGGAGCATTTTAAATCATGCAAGCTAAAGGTCATTTTGTTTGGTATTTTTCTAGTGGCATGCACAAAAGGACTTAAACATTCACACTGTAAATATCAACAGACAACAGAGGAACTGATAGTTATGAACATCACATGACATTAATGTCCCTTCATGTTCAGAGTACTCATGTTTTGCTTGAACAGTGTACTCACAGTCATGATGGGGGACAGGCCTAGTGCCATTTATATGAATCCGTTGTCACATGACAAAGTACAACTTACCCAAATCACTTATTTTCATCTACTTCTTTGGCAGACAGAGATTAAAATTTTGTACATACTTTCCCACATGGGTTTCCTCACTGTTAACAACCATGAGAAATAAACAACCCATATGACTTTAGGAAAGACAAATTGGTATAGGCCTGACCAGGGATTTGAACCCACGCCTGTCTGTATGATAGGTTGGTCGGGGAAAAAAGTCTTAAATAAATTATTTATTTTAATATTGTATACAGATTTTTTTCTGTGCACCAATTAATGAATCAGCTAAGAATAATATGTACTAAATTTTATTCTCTGTCTTTGCCATAGAAGTAGTTGAAAATAAGTAATTTGGGGTTGGACACTATCGCCCGAGATCTGAATTGAGTATTCCAGCTGAGAACAACTTAAGCATAATTTAATGTTTTTTGACATGAATTCCTCATGTGGGGATTATTACTCATAAATAAAAGATGTTATTAAAGGAAAGAAAAATTTCGACACTGGCGGGGTTTGAACCCGCGACCTTCGGGTATACGCCCCCGTCGCTCTGCCAACTGAGCTACAGTGTCAGTTGGCATCCAGCGCGAAATTTCTCTATCCTTTGTTTCTTTTTTACACGTTCAAGTAGTGTTTGCGTTTCCTACCTCCGAATTTTCGGAGCTGGATGCCAACTGACACTGTAGCTCAGTTGGCAGAGCGACGGGGGCGTATACCCGAAGGTCGCGGGTTCAAACCCCGCCAGTGTCGAAATTTTTCTTTCCTTTAATAACATCTTTTATTTATGAACTTAAGTATAGTTCTGTCGCATTGAAATGTTGACAACTGAATGAGACAAAACAATACTTAAATGGTTCTCAGCTTGAATAGTCAATTCAGAAATCGGGTGTATGTCTCTTAAAAGCACCTTAAAAGGTTATAAGAATTCAGTTATATGGAAATTAACAAGTTTATTTTTATGCATTTTACATTCAGAACGTCCTTAATAGTCCTTATGTTATTTACAATCTGTTTTTGTGGAATATACAATATTGGTTACAACTCTATGTATGTGTCAATACTTAAATGTCTTAAATTAAACTGTCTTATAGGAATCACAGATTCACTTTCTTCATCCTTGCTATGAACTTCTACTAATGGAAACCCTTCCAGCTCAGGTACTTTTGCTAGTGAAACAGCATTGGACTCATCAGAGTGAAACTTGATCATAAAACTTATATCCTCTGGAAGATTTTTGTAATTTTCAGTTAGTGTAGTCATTTTAAGACAAAACGCTCGCAAGTTTTGTTCACAAGCTACCAAATACGCATCAGCTAACTCATCATAACTGCAATTTTTCGTCACATCAAAAACAAAGGTTAAGTAACTCTTTGTCCATTTATCGTCAGTAACACAGAACTCTATGCGATCCATTCTTCCTAACTTAAGACAATTCTGGATGCTTTTCAGACACATTTCGATGTAATTGTTCACTTCAGGGTGAATGCATCGATACACAATAGTTGAATATTTTTTCCGTTTTTCAAAAACATTTTCCGGATATACAGATGTGTAATATAGAATACTATGGAGAGCCACTGATAGAAACTCTAATGTTATATCAATTGAACATGTATCCATGAAGTAAAATAACAATTAAGTCCAACAAAACAACACCGACAGTCTGTATTGTATTGTATCCCTTGATAATTGTTTTATTATATACTATACTACTACTATACTTAAGCGTAAACATACAATAGCAAATAGATAATTATCCTTGAATTGAACTTCTCTTAAAGATTAAATGCAGTAAAGTAAAAGAAATACAAGCTTGTAATATTTACGTTACGCCTGCTACTTTTTGTTTGTTTTGAAATTTAAAAAATGTCACTGTCACTGTCACTACTGTATGTCATTCAGACAATATAGTGTTGCGGTCCAAATTAAATTCATGATGACCAACCAAACCGCTCTGACTTCTTGACCCATGCTTGACCCTGTCATGCGACTTTTGTTTCCGCAACTATTTCTTGTTAAAAACCAGCGTGCAGCAGCTGAAGTGTCCTGCGAGACACGCGGCTGAGGCACATATTCTGAGCCAGAACCAATTTGGCAATATGATATATGTATTTTAAATTGTTGTTACTCAACATTGTAATATTTTTTTGCCAAATAAATTATTTTTCTTTCTTTCTTTCTTCTTCTCATCCATCATGCCTACGGGTTAGTATGAAGGTGCGCACACGTAGCGTCGCAACTTCCGGGAGATCTTCATACTAAGAAAGAAAGAGACAACATAATTGCGGAAGCAAAAGTTGCTCGTGTGCGCTGGCTAAGCCAATGGATGTATTAATATAGAGGATTAAGTACTAGTGTCCTAAACAAGGATGTCTAACTAGATCGCTGCATCTTTTTTTAAGTATGGTGACCATCTCTTAATGTTATGATTAGTTTAACAGGTGTTCCGCAAAAAGAAGCACTTATATTTACATACATACACTCACTGCTATAAATCTGAAAAGTAGTACCCTGAACTTCGGAATCAAAAATTCTCGGCCGCTTTTGGAAACTAAATACGGAGTAGATGAAATAAAGGATATAGGTGATGGGTCTCCAGCCACACCCACAATCAATTTTATTTATATTCAAGTTGATGCAGGACGAAAATAGTATTTTTTATAGGAACCGTTGATAACTACACGGAATCAGAGGAATTGCTTAATATATTAAGTTAATATAAGATGTTTTTATTTTTTTATCATTATAATACAATTAGTTAGATACAATCGATTCTGATAATAATTTATACACTACTTACCAATACCATTACATGAAAACTGATAGTTTAAGCCTTTTTTGTTCATTGTTACCTGAAATACAGGTAAATGATCTAGCTCAGGAACAGGAAAATTTTATATTTTGTACTTTAAATAACTAACTAGGCTAAGACGAATATTATTTACTTTTAAAAACTAAATAAATTTTTATTTATTTATATAACTTGCTGTTCATAAAATATTCCCTGATAATAAGTTTTTAATATGTTATTTTAGAACATAATCTTGTCTGCGAGTCGGAAAAACTCCTCGAGTTTTGGCTCTCGTTCTAGAACGGGTTTCTGCTTGACAGTGTTCAATGGATTATAGGTTTTAAAGCAAAGTAATAAACTGCTGTGTAGTGTCGGCTTAGAATATCACTACCCCGTTTCTTCCCGTGGGCGTACGTAAGAAGCGACTACGGGTACTAGGGCTTTTTAATAGATTTTTGGACGATCAGGTTGGAGTCCCTATCAACAAGTTCCTATATTTTATTATCTTTTTCCCACTAGACTTCTAAAAGTGGCTGAGGAATTTCTAATTTCCTAGCTCTGGCTAACCCTTCCAGGTATTTACAGCCGTGAGTATGTATGTATTAAAATGCGTTATTTAATACCATATGGTTTATACCTCCAGTGCTATTCATTTAGAGCTAGCAGCCGATCTAGAGTTAGCAACATACCTATTATTCCAAAGAATAAAATGATTGTCGTAAAAGTTATATATGAAAATAAGAGGCAATAAGGTATATCAGTGACAACCATTCAAAAGATCTTTCAAGCAGAGCTTAATTTGAGAAGGGTAGTTTACTGTTGGATCCTACATTTTTTTTCCAATGATCAAAAGGCGGCGCCCATCAGTTAATGAAGTGTTGATGAATGAAGTTGTATTCAATAAATAAGAGATATTATACTGTAATAAGTTTTATATTATAGGTTAAATTATTAATAAGAACTACTAAGTATTAATAAATGGAACTTTTACTGCACATGGGTTGCTGTTCATGCTTCATTCTTCATTGTGTTGATGTTGTCTATTAGATGTTCCTATATTCCAAAAGTTCCTCAATCTGTATTTTATTTATTTGTCAGGTATTCCTTCCAAGCCCTGCAACCACAATTTAGATATCAGTTTTGCAATTTCACTCCAAGTTAATAAGAGCCATTGCACATTCTGAATTTTTTGACACACCACAAAGAAATGCATGTTGACGACGCGACAAAAAGTCCCGGTGTGCAAATCATCCAAGACATTTGTCATGAGCGGTGTAGATGTTATTTACTCTTAAGTGGCTAACATAGAAGATCTTAGCTGCACATACTGGCTTATTCATTGTCAAAAATAAAAGCATGTTCAGTTTTTCACGATTAAAGGGTCTGGATATTTGGAATTCACATATCTTTCTTCCGAATATCCTCCCTGCCTATTAACAGTCAACAATAGAAACATGTTTGCCTTACTTTAATATTTAATAGCAAAAGTTTGATGCAAGTTACTTTATGCAACAACAAAAAATATTTGACTAACCATTTTTATTTTTATACATATGTACATTCATACATATAGTCACGGCTATAAATCCCTTAACGGGGTATCCAGAGCTATGGAAAGAGAAATTCCTCAGCCACTTTTGAAAGTTGATTGGGGAAAAGATGGTAATAGTAAATGTTTTTGGTGACAGGTCTCATACCACATCACCCAAAAATCACTTAAAAAGCCCCTATACCCTTAGTCGCCTCTTACGATCACCCACGGGTAGAAATGGGGTAGTGTTATTCTAAGCCGACACTACATGACACTATAATATAACAAATGATTCAAAAAGAAAGTGATGTTTTATCTCATGTTATTTTAATCTATTTTTATTGTATGAGGAGTATTTTTGAGGACAGAAATTAAAGAAAACACATTAAAGAATGAAATTTTACTAGTAACATAGACTTGTTTCATTATAGACATGTCTGTACTGATGAAACTTTGGAAGAACAATCAAAAGTAAATTCCAACTATCTACTCAGATTTTCTACAAGGGGATAATTTGGACATGCTTTTCTGAAAATCCACCCTAGGGGGGGATTTTCGGCATAAACTCACATACTCTTTGATACATTTTATCCCTGAAGAGGGGAAAAAGGTACCTAGTACTACACTGTTAAACATAATATTTAATACATTTGTCACATAGTGTTCATAGTATCCATGTTTTAAAAGGCTGTGAATTCACTTTGTACTAATTCACTGTCACATGACATGATTTCTCTCAGTTCATAACCTTTTTAAATAAATAACATATTATATTTCAAACATTAGATTCTAGAAAAGATAAATTGTATACTTGTTTTAGAATTTTTATATTGCATAGTAGTACATACTTAGATTCTTTCCGTTATTATAAGTTATGATGAAAAGTTTGTAATGTAAGGTTATATGATAGTGTGAGGAATGATGTGATTCGTGAAAGTTGTGGTGTAAAAAATGATGTTGTAAGAAAGATAGAAAAAGGAATATTGAGATGGTTTAGGCATATAGAGAGGATGGATGACAGTAAATTGGTGAAAGAGGTCTATAGAGCCAATGTGAAAGGTAATGTTGTTGTTGGTAAGTTAGAAACAATTGATGGATGTGAACAAAGCCAGAGAGGTTTGCCAGGATCGTACAAAGTGACGATTGATAGTCTCTGCCTACCCCAATTGGGACTAATGGCGTAAGAATATGTATGTATGATGTATGTAGTTATGATATAATTATATACTACACAACTTCTACTATCAAAAATCAAATGTAATGTAGAAGGTATGGTCACAAGCTTTTATATTTATGAAAGATATTTTATATTACCACTGGATTGTAAGGGTTTCCATTTATCCGCATATCTCTTTGGTACAAGTGCCTCTGTGCTCGATCTTCCAAAGTTCTTCTGAAGTGCTGAAATGTCATAAGAAATTTATGAGAACGAAACTTTGGTAATACACACAAAAATTATAAACAAAAGGATATTTAACTCTTACTCTATTGCAATAAAAGAACTTTATTAGTCATTAAAAGTATTGTTATCTTCATAATACTCATGGTGGAACTGCTTAAAGTGGAAATAAGAGCCTCAGAATCAACAATTGATCAACTATGTAGGTTCGGAGGGGAAAATAACATGCTTGGTATTGATCTAAAAGATGAAATAATAATTGGAACTCTTAGTCACTCTTAAAACACTCAGAGAGAGTTGAAACTAATATTTTAAGATGTGACTATATGGTTAAAGAACCCCAACAAAATCCCAGCTGTCTAACTAATTATGATGTTTGTTCATGCCTGTGTGATCTTGCCTAAGAATAGAAGTACCTCATAGACCCAAAGACTATATAGACATTAAAACAAAAAATGATTTTTTTTCATTTAACTTCCAAAAGTACCAAACAAATTGTTAATTTAAGAGCTTTGACTAACCATGTTTTATGATATTTAGCTTATTTTCTAAAGTTTTTCCATCCTTATCATACATGCATGCATGCCAGAGCTTAAGAATCAGAATTTTCTCAAAAATATTTGGAAGTTCATTGGGAAGAATATTGTAATACCTATAGAATTTTAAACTATTACATTTATTAGTTTAATCTTCACAGAAAAATACTTTATTTCAGGTTCAAAATCAAACAAATAATTTGTATGAGTATAAAGAAAGGGTAGCCCAAATTAAAGTTCCCCCAAATTATTATTTAATTGATATTTAAAAGTACAGACCCATAAATACATCACTAGATAGTATGGATAAGCAATTTCCTATTCCCTATTAACCTATTTTCTCTATTGTTAACGTATTGCTAAGCTGTAACTCTGTAAAAAACCTTAGACTGCTCAACTATTACTAAAACATACTTAAACTGATATATTTAAAATCCAGTCAAGTAAGAGGTTAACTGATTTGGTAAGAATAAGAATCTGTCATTTAAATGTCAAAATTTGGGCACACAACATCAGGACCAGGTCAACGAATATGTTTTTTTTGTGATAATCAAAAAACTCCAGCAAATTGAAACGATAAGTGTTTAATTAACATAGCGAACCTATTATTTAAGTGGAAAGTAATCAATACAAAAACGAAAACAATAGTTAAGTCTAAGTGTTATCTAACATGTTTATATGTTTACTTACATTGCCCAGAACGGCATTGTGGAGATGGTAAAGACCGAAACCGGGTAATCCTATTCCAGCTGTGATAATGAAGAAACTAGGAAGAATTTCATACCACATTTTAGTACGGAAATATTCGTTTAATTTAATAAGATATCAAGGCCCGTATTTTTTCGGACATAAACTGACAGTGACATTTAGTACTGGGTTACCTACTTCAAGCGAGAAAAAACTGCCGCAACCTGATATTATTGGGCTAATTAAACGCGAAATTTTTTTTGCCAGTAAGTATTTGTTTCTAACATGTAACTAATCCTCTGGTTAATCCAATAATATTTATAAAATGTTATCAAATATTTTGTTATCACTTTGACTTGCTATAACACTACTACTTGCCCATACCAGAAATAACAATCTTAAGAAATTTAAATTACAGGAAGCATTATTATCACTAATGACTGTTTTATTTGCCATATCATGCAGAGATGCGTAGGTTTAAACCCATAGATGGGTATACACAAGTGTGAACTTTCTAAAGTCATACAAGTGGTTAATTGTCATGGTTGTCAACGAGGAAGGAAAATACTTTGAAAAATCCCACATCGTTAAGTTGTACTTAGTCTTATGATAGTGAATTTGAACATAATGGTCGATGGTGGAAGCAAAACGTGGGTACTCTGAACACCAGGTGACAATAATGTCATGCATTTGATATTTAGAAGTATTAGTACATCTGCCAGAAGTAAGATACGACTGTATACTGTGTGCTTACTGCTGAGAATAGCATAACTCTACTGTTTGCAGTGGACAGCGTATGAGCTGACCAAGGATACTCTACACTATGGATGGATGGGCCCTAAACACTCTTACTCTTAGAGCGTAGCAGGGGGCGTGGGCAGGGGGGTGGGCGGGGCAATAAAATGGCTGACCTAGGGTTGTATCATGCAATAAAGAATCAGAATAGAAACATATCGATAAATTTGCCAACATGTTTATTTAATAATGTTTTGTGTAGAATTAATTTATTTCGACAGTGGGCAAATACTTTTAATTTAGATCTAGATGTTTTAGCGCCAGTTTTAAACTTTCGTTTCGATCATCACCAAATTTTCGAGCTATATTTTTTTATGATTTTCGGCGTGGGGTAAGTAAAAGCGAAATTTTGCGTAATTAAATTAAAATTGAGATCAAATTAAAACATTAACCGTATAAAAAAGAAATGAAATAAATTAATATTAAAATAGTTTTTCTTAAAGTAAAGTATTGTGTAAAATATTATAATTATTATATTAGTACTTATTAAATTATTTCTATGCATTTTTTACGAAACGTACGTAGAGTCATGATAAATATCAGGAAAAGTCACTTCTTCTTTATTATTGCAAATGTAGTTATATAATTGACACATTCTATGGATGGGGTTATTATTAACGACATTTGAGCTTGCACTTGGCACAATAAACGGGCGAGCATGGCGCAATGTCTTCCGAGGGACATTGATGTTTATATGAGACAGAACAGAAGTCGAATGCGAGCCATTAATTATCTTGTGCAACGTAGTAAGATCTAATATTTGCTTTCTTTCAAATAAATTATTAAATTCAAAGTATTAACAACGTTCCTCATATGATTTTAATTTTCTTCTCAGTCCAAACCGTGAACATAATAATCTTAAAAAGCGTTTTTGAACCGATTCTATCTTGTCGATGTACGTATTGTAAAATGGTGCCCAGATCGCTGATGCATATTAAATTTGACTTAGTACTAGGGATTTATAGATTCTTATCAAGCTGGCAGGGTTTTGAAAATCTTTGGTATTTCGAGAAAAGAAGCCAATTAGCCTGTAGCACCTATTTACGATAGTGTTGCATTGTTCACTGTAAGATAATTTACTATCGAGTAGAACCCTGAGATCCTTGGCAACGCTTTTTTTTTTCTATTATGGTATTATCTATTTTATAATCATAGTCTATTGTATTAATTTTCAAAGAAAATGACATGACAAAGCACTTTTTTATGTTTAAACTGACTCTATTTTGAAGACACCAATTGTTCAATATATCGAGGTCATTTTGTAAATTCTTGCAGTCTTCATGGGAATAAATAGTTTTAAATATTTTTAAATCGTCGGCGTATAAAAGACACGGGTTTTTAATTTTGCTCACAAGACAGGGCGTAGACCGGGAGGTCGCAGGAGGTCGCGGGAAGAGGGTGTCGATTATTTTATTCCTTAATTGATTACTTAAATAATGCCTATACGACATTTCAAATACAAAAAAGCCTAATGATAGCTTTCTGAGCTTCAAAAGTGGCATTGGGTAGAGGTAAAGCACATTGAAGATAGAACTAGAGGCCGTTCAGCCGATGACTTGGTCAAGTTTGCAGGAACCCAATAAATGAGAACAGCACAGGATCAGTGAGGCAATAATTCATAACGCCATTCATTGCTTTATTTGTTTTTTTATTTCATTTTATCCCTTTGTTCCTAATAACATATATTATCACAACCATACGTACATAGTATTAAACACGTTGCTTTTAACGATAAAGGATATGGCCTTATTACAATCAAATTATTTGTACAACACAGCGCTCACATTTCTACCTATCCAATAAATTTCTACCAATATCTATTTTTATTTTCAGAAACCCCAAAGAAAAAAGAAGACGACGACGGGTCATCAAAAATGGCAGACGTTCCCATCGACTGTGATTTTCCCGTTTGGGGTTTATTACCGAAGAAAGAAACGGGAGTAGCTTCTTTTTTGAATAAAAATCCAAACTATGATGGTCGGGGAACCATTATTGCAATTTTTGACTCCGGTGTCGACCCTGCGGCGGCTGGTCTTCAGGTACGAAAAAGTGTATTGTCACGATTCTTTATTGTTGTTTTTAGAAGTTTGTTGATTACTGACACAAATATAATTTTAGGTGACGAGTACTGGGGAGACGAAAGTCATAGAGAGGTTCGACTGTAGTGGTTGTGGTGACGTGGACACTTCGACGGTTATTACAAAAGTGACTGATGGTTATATTACCGGTATAACTGGTCGAAAATTAAAGGTAATTTTTATTGTTATTTTTACGTCTACTGAACCCTGTGATTGATGATTTGTGAAACCAGTAAGGACTGCCTTACTAGGCTTGCTCGAGTAGTACGACAGTCAGAAAGCCTAACAGTTCCCAATGCCTTGTTTTGAAATACTTGCTATTTTCTATCTGCTTACCCTGATTTAAAGAGTGTAAGCAAGTGAGAAAATGTATGAACTAACACTTCATGAAGTTAGTGCTAAAAGGAATTGTTATACAGGATTAATAGTTATAATTACATAAGTTCTAAAGTTTCCTTCTTTGTTTCACTTACCCTAGGATATAGTTAACTAAATACCAGAATAACAGGGGTGTGTCATTCAATTAAAGTGATAAGCTTCACACTGAAACACAGTAGAGATAAATTCCTTCAGAAAAATTATAAGGATTGTACACAGTGGTGACGTTAGTCTTCCTTCCTTTCCTTGCCTTTGTACATAGTAAATAAAAAGATAGTTCAGTTTGGGGCAAAATCTCTGAAAAACACACTACCTGTTTAAAGCTAGGGCAGACTACTAGTTTTTTTTACATTAAGTAATAGTCATACAAAGTTGCACAATATATTAATTCAAACATGTTTTGCAATAATATGAAATTGTTAATTTATTGTTTTTGTACCTGCTAAGCTAAAAAAGAATGAATGAAAAGCATAAAATAAATACTACTACATAAAGCATGGTGAACCTAGAAATTATTTCTGACATTTATTATCATCATTATGCTAGTTGATTGATGACTGCTGAAAAATGGTTTTCTGAGAACCAAATCAACACCTGGCGCTCTATTGGATATGTGTGTGTCATTCTAGAATGTCTGAGGCCAAATGGTTAAAGGTTCTGAATACAGTGGTTTCTTCTCATTGTGAGTTAAGTTTGGAAGCAATTTAGGGCGCTTTGTCAGTAACCCCATTTTCATTTCAATTTGTTAAAATTGATTTAAACTAAAATTGAATCAATGTTGATATAAAATCACTATTCCATTTACAACATATATTATCCTTTGTCATTTAAATATTTGAACATTTGCATCAAATTACCTTTTAAGCTTTTTCAGATAAAAAGTATTGTCTCTCAATCATAATATAAAATAAAGAAAAGATTTATTTACAAAAATATGTGACCATAATGATGTTACAATACATTTGTGAACTATTTATGTTCTGTCATTGATGGATTTATTACCTATTGTTGTTTGTTTATTGTTGCATAATAATTTGTAACAGTCTAATGAGTCTATTTATGCCTTTGGATGGTCAAGCCAACTAGCACATCACTTACTAAAGAATATAAGAAAAATCTTAAAGATTTCATGTGGTTACTTACACATCCTACATTAAAGGAGTAGGAAGAGCTTTATAGAAATTACTCAATTACTTTATGTATTGTAAAATATAATATCTTTTATTAAATTTCATTAGGAATATTATCAGCCCATTAAGATACTTCACAACAAGAACCACTCATATTTCATTTGAAAACCACACATAGATATATAACTGAGTTATTTTTAGAAACTACATAATGACCTCACACTGATTTATGAACATTATTAAACAATAAAATTTGGTACTGATTTAAGCTTATTAATATATTTATTTAAAGTTGGCCTTTAATTGCTAATAGCAGTCAGTTTTTATTATTTTTATAGCACTCATCAGCTGTTATGATAACTGGAAATAAAATTACAATTGGGTTGGTTCACAGTTTATATTACAGCAAGCCATATCCTATTAGCATTTCATCCTCAACTAACAACATACAGATTCCCGAGGACTGGAGCAACAGCAGTTCGGAATGGCGCGTAGGCGTGTTGTACCCGTACAGCATCTACCCCGGCAAGGTGCGCGAGCGGGTCGCCGAGCGGCGCAAGGAGCAGCGCTGGGAGCGGCACCACGCGCCCGCGCTCGCAGCCGCTACCAAGGAGTTGGTGGATTTTGAGGCGGAGAAAGGTAGGTGGTGTATATAAATTAAAATGTTTATTTCAGGAGAAGTCGGGGTAATATAAGATGAGGACCACGGAGGACACATTTAGGTTAAACAGAAATCGCTGAAATGGCAGTATAAGCAGAAATTAGGATTTCCTCAGCCACTTTTGGTAGTGAAGGTTTGTGGTAACCCCTTATCGGCAAAAAATTTTGAAAGTTGCAAGACACAAATAGACACAGGCAGTAAGGAAACTATTATTGTGGGAAATTTTTAGAATTGCATCTGAAAGAAAAAAAATAATGGTTGTCTTAATTAAGAACACTTTAATTAAAAAAAACAATGTATAATGTAATTAAAAAATAAATTTATACAATATATTTCTTGTCTAAAATAATAAAGTATTTAATACATACAAACATATACTCACGCCATTAGTTCCCATTGGGGTAGGCAGAGACTATCGATCGCTACTTCGCCACAAAGTATTTAATCATTTTGCGTTTTCTAATTAATAATATTTTTCTTATTTAAGGTACAGCCACATTAACTCCAGAGGAGAAACTTCAAAAAGAAGAATTAGAAGCAAAAGTAGAAGTTCTCACTCAAGCAGATAAGAAGTACAATGATCTGGGTCCCACATATGACTGTGTGCTCTTTCATGATGGAAAAGTTTGGAGGTTAGTAGGAGAAAATGGTAGTAGTAATATTGGTTGCTCCAAGTGTAATTATAGCTCAGTTCTAGGTGCATTCCTATTTTAACCTTATTAATATATTTTATACCAAAATTAATAAGAGATATGTTATTTCTATTGGTTTATGTTTATGATAATTTTAAATACTAAATTAAAAACAGTGCAATAATGAGATTTCATAAAACTGTTCATCATGAACTTTTTTTCTTTGAGATTGGTTTTGTAGATATAATTAACATTACTCCAATTTGGAAGAAAACTATTTTGTTTTTGCACTTATAATTATCCATAAGTCAATGATATTATGTTCTTCATACATTTGCAACCTTCCAATGGACCAAATTAATTGAAAAACAGAGATCCTTAATACCCCTTATTTTTCCCCAGAGCATGCATAGACACATCAGAGCAAGGTGACCTATCATCGGGTCTGCTTCTAGGCGAATACAGCAAAACGCACGAGCACTCCCACCTCACGCCCGTAGACGAGATGACCGTCAGCATCAACGTGCATCAGAACGGAGATGTGCTCGAAGTGGTTGGCATGTGCTGTGAGTGGATTTGGTTTATACTTATTAGAGCACCATATTTTTGATAAATTAATTAAAAAATATATTAAATTAGTATATAAATACAAACTTTTTGCCAATTACGATGGCAACAAGTGAAAGAACCTTTATTTTAAATTGGTATGTTGTACAGTGCAGTGCATCAACTTCCAAATGTGGCTGAGGAGTTTCTACCCCTTTTTGGTATTTATAGCCGTTAGTATATGTATGTATGATATGTTGGCTCCGAGATCCAGTTTTGCTTCCAATTTTACATTATGTAACATAACATAACATAAATGTTCACGCCGTTTTTCCCCGAAGGGGTTGGCAGAGGTACCAATACTTCTGAACTCACATGGCAAGCGCCATCTAGTTTCCAAAGAAGGTACCCACGTTTTGCTTAGACAGTGTACTCACGTGATAGGGGGCAGGCACATTATGTAGTTGAGTCAAAATTACATTTAAATGTCTGCAATCCCAAAAATCATAGTATGATTTTCAATCTGCACTGCCCAATGATCACTTCTGCTGAAAATAGTGCCAAATCCTTTAGTATCCATAAAACACGTGTGAAACCTGATGTAGTTATGATGTTCCATATTTCTAATAGTCGTAGTATTGGCTTACGATAGGACTGCTCACTTTAGTCCTGTGGTTGTCCAACTAATCGATCTAGGGTACTTACTGTCTGCCACCATAATAATTAAGTTTATAATTGTATCCAATTGTTTAGTAACAGCTAAAAATAGCATTACTCTTTTTTCCGCGGTTGTCGTAAAAAGCTAATTTCACCAATCGAGAATTCTGTTGCTAGATTTGTTACAAGAATTCCTTCTTAACCTCAAACATATCTACACATTAATAAAGGAAAGAAAACTTTCGACACCAGCGGGGATCGAACCCGCGACCTCTGGGTATACCTGGTCTGGTCAATGGCTTCCAGTGCGAAATTCTTCTATCCTTTGTTTCTTTTATACTTATAAGTAGTGTTTGCGTTCCCTACCTCCGATTTTTTTACAAATTCGGAAGGCCACTTGTCTACTTTTTCAGATAGAATGCAAAATTTGAGAACGCCTAACTATCACATAACAATTAATAATCCCCACATGAGGTTTTCATTAACAAAAACATTCAAATTACATATCTACAAAATTCAAGTTCCAAATCTACAAAATTCAAGTTCCAAAGCCCTCCCATTTACAATAAGTATAACCACATAATGATATGATGGCAGCCACGCACGGCACGCACGTGGCGGCCATCGCGGCCGGCTACAGCCCCGAGCCGTGGCAGTGCGGCGCCGCGCCCGGGGCTAGGATAGTGTCGTTAGGTATCGGAGATGGAAGATTGGGCTCTATGGAGACTGGGACCGCTATCGTACGGGCGTGCTTGAAGGTAAGTTTGTGAGAACAGCAAAGATATATCTAGATATATAAGATATGTACTGATATATATCAGTACACCCTGCTATGTACCAATTTATAATTTGTAACTATGCTTAACTCGAAAATCATTAACATACCGCGATGTAGGATATGAGTGAGACGCTTCTATGTGCGAGTGAGTCCGCAGTAGTTTGCGTTCTAACAGTACTCCCACAAGTTAATATACTCAAACTTGGTGGGTTATTCAAGCTTATCTAAAATATGTTTGGCAACATTTGAGAGGTGATGAATTTTAAAACTGTAATCTTACATTTGTTTCGATCGAATCGTAACAACGTAAATAGAGAGAATTTCTGAGGTCTTTGTACATTGTAGGTGTGGCAAACACAGGACGTGTAAAAAAATATTAAAAGATTCAGGTAAACTTACGAAATTTTTAAAGGGCTACTGTAGATTGAGTAGCTGGCCCTAGCCTCCTTTCAAACAAGAGAAGAACAATGTTTATTCATAAAATATTATTTTTTCTGTTAAATATTAGAATATAATTCACTCCGTCTGAATCGCACATATCAAACAAACTTATTTTTCTTTCTTCTCTTATTTATCTTATAGCAATTTTTTCATTATTTTCGCTACTAACAACCAGAACCAGCTGTGCTCCGTTAGTAAAGTAAACCTATAAGTTTAAAAATACTATTGTGTTTTATTTAGAATCCATCTAGTAATATCTTTATTTTGTAGGGTAACTTAATTGAAACGAAATAAATGTTTTTAGGTAATGGAATTGGCAAAAACCGATACACCAATCGATGTTATCAATATGAGTTATGGAGAACATGCACACTGGGCAAATGCTGGGTAAGTTAATAGGCAAATTCAATCAGTATTTCCATTACTTAATTAGTGTAGATTGGTAATGTTAAATATGATAATGTTATGAAAGCAAATTGAGATTACAGATACGTCCACAGGGATAGTTCTAGATAATAAATTTTAGTTTTAAGACAGATCTATTCTATTAAGAGTTCAAAGTATATTCCTGCTATATATACAAAAGTTGACTTAACGACAATAGGCCTGCTTTTTATCACTTGAGTACACTGTCC
Source organism: Bedellia somnulentella (assembly GCA_963576735.1). NCBI lineage: Eukaryota > Metazoa > Arthropoda > Insecta > Lepidoptera > Bedelliidae > Bedellia > Bedellia somnulentella. The sequence goes on along the minus strand of OY755174.1, from coordinate 20,938,095 downwards.
AAGTAAAACGCTGTAACTCTGAATACCAGGTGACTATGTCAAGTGATGTTCAGAGTAAAAGTAGTTTTGCCAACCCATTCGAGGATATACGGCGTGAACTTTTTAGTATTTAATTATTGTCACCTGGTGTTCAAAGTACTCATGTTTTGTTTGAGCAGTTTACTCACGTGTTAGGGGGCAAACTCATTGTCATTTTGTACGAATACACTATCACATGACTTAGTACAACTAAGCCTTGTGGGTTTCCTCGCGATGTTTTCCCCCAGCGTTGCTAACGGACTCGGACAGTGAAAGTATCGAGTATGTGTTGTAATATAAATTGTGTGGCAGCCGTCTCGGCGAGCTGATCTCGTCGGTGGTGTCGCGCTACGGCGTGTCGTGGGTGGTGTCGGCGGGCAACCACGGGCCCGCGCTCGGCACCGTGGGCGCGCCGCCCGACATCGCGCACCACGTGCTCATCGGTCAGTGCTTACTTTTTTTTTCATAAACCTCGCACTTTGGTGTTTGTTATGTCGTAAAATAAAAATAAAATAATCATTTATTTCAAAATAAAAAGATAAATCTTTGTTTTTTGAACGTCAAATTTTAACTTAATACTAAGTTTACTTCGGATTCGGAAGGTGTTTTGTTGAGAGAAGAACCCGTAAGAAACTCGTCAACTCGTCGTTTAAATAAACATATCTTACCAGAAACCATCTCATACACCTTAATCTAAGTATTGCCTAATATATGATTCTGCAAGAATATGCTAGATTTATTAGCAGCCATAAGAAATTTGGTATATTTTGTATTGAAAGTATACATTTTCTTAATTTTAGGGTTCAGTTATTTTTTAAGGAATCCCGAATATAGATTAAGATTGCAAAAAATTGTGAAGGAAACGTAATTTTCTAAATGTAATAAAAAAAAACCCAGCTTCTCTACAAGTTGAGAAAGGATCTGGATTTTGAAATATCAATAGATAATATACCAACGTATTACCGAACACTGTCATGCATCTATTTAATGCGTGTAGCTAAATTTAATCCTTAATTTCGGGTTTTCAAAGTTAATCATTAGGTGATTAAGTATGAGAGCCATACCATTCATCCTCCACCTTACAAATATTCCATTGACATGCACTGCAGGCGTGGGCGCGCACGTGTCCGCGGAGATGCAGCGCGCGGCGTACAGTCTGCGCGGCGGCGCGGCGGCGAGCAGTGGGCGCTGTACTCGTGGTCGTCGCGCGGCCCCACGCCGGGCGGCGGGCTCGGCGTCAGCGTGGCCGCGCCGGGCGGCGCCGTGGCCAGCGTGGCGAGGTGCGGACATATTATACACAGATCAAGTTAGCCCCAAACTAAGTACAACTTGTATTATGGGATACTAACTCAAAGACATATTTAATACTAGCTTTTTGCCGCGACTACGTCCGCGTGGACTACATTTTTGCATCCGGTTTACATCCAAAATGCCAAAACACTATCTTAATTTCTGTTTTTTTATATTTACGGTTTTCGTGTAAATATGGGGAACCATATAAAAGTTATGTTTTTTTATGCTCCTGTGGGAACCCTTGCGAAATCCGGGATAAATTATATCCTATATGTTGGCCAGGTGTATAACCTACATTCATGCCAAATTTGATCAAGATCGGTCCGGTAGAATTAACGTGATGAACGGACATACAGACAGACAGACAGACATTTTTTTCAAAAATAGCAAATTTGGCTTCAGTATCGATAATAAAACATATTCCATCGGTTTTTATTTTTTTTTCTTCAATGTACAGTTTTGACCTCGTTACAGTCTTATTATAGTATAGATTAAATAATACACATATAAACACATACACTTATATCGATATGCATAATGTGGAGGGAAAGGGAAGATGTTTGGCCAGACGGTGGAGTCCCTGGGGACCGGTCCAACTGTATTAAGTTAGAAGTTCTATAAATGCTTAGTATTTTAGAAACTTCGATACCGCGATGTATGAATTGTATAGCGAGTCTTCATGGCGTCTGTGACGTATATTGGCTAATTACGTGTTGCTG